>CM065390.1:180000-217500 GCA_033060915.1 Euryodendron excelsum
TGACTGAAGTTATGAAATAGACATTTGCACCCAGATGAAGTGGACTGGCCCATGTATGGAGTTTCAGGCATAGGATTATTGGCTGGTCCAAGGTCCAAGATTGGAAGAGTCACTTGAGCCTGCTAGCTGGTACGTATGAAGTTTTGAAATAGACATTTGCACTTAGATGAAGTGGACTGGCCCATGTATGGAGTTTCAGGTGTAGGATTATTGGCTGGTTCAAGGTCCAAGATTGGAAGAGCCACTTGAGCCTGCTATCTGGTACGTATGAGCATTCTAGTTGAGCAAATCTAACCATGTTAACAAGCTCAAGTTGATATTGCATAGAGTATGCTGATCACTACAAGGCAGGACATGGCTTTCCTCCCTCTAAGAGTAGACTAAAAAGGAATGAAGCCACTGGAGAGTCGTCTGCAGTTCACACTTGGGCAAAGACGACTGACTTTGGAAGCGGAACACGAACCGATTTCCGCTATTCCGGGTTCTTTTTTTTCGTAGCGAAATCAAGGTTTATGATAAAGTAAGCGAAGTTTCTATGGTGTTCTACTTTTGCGTAGTCTCGGTTCACAGAGCTTCCCTTATATTAGCCAACAAGCAAACTTGATGGAGCCCATGAGATTGGATCACACCTGAGCTTGCCCTCAAGTCTAGCTGCTAAAAGCCACAACACGTGAAGGACCTCAGTATGTCTGGGATGAATGCTAGGGAGACTCCATGTGCACATGTTGGTGTAGTACATATTAGGAAATTAGGCCCAAGACTGCCTACAATAGGAATTGCGATGGGTTTGGTTAGGAATAGATTCTAGGTAGGGTCTTAAATGAGGTAGAAGAAGGAATCTAGATGGAAAAATGAGTTTCAGCATATTTTCAAAAGTTGCTGGATTTATAGTAAAAGTGTTGCTGCAAGCTTTGGATAGCAGCTATTCATGGTATTTAGAGTTAAATTTTTTTCTTTTTTTGGAAGGTAAAGTGTTGAATCAATAGCCCAAATCTAGGGAAGGGGGTTAGGGTTGGTTGAGAATCAATCAGTTAGGGTTTTGGGGGCTAAAAAAGGGACTTTTCTAGAGTTATGAACAACCCAAGAATAGTATTTGTGAGAGAGAAGATGAAGAAGAAGAAACTCTTAAAATACTCCCCTAAAGTAAGATTGCACAAAACTTGACACAAAATTTCAACAGCTTCACATAAATTCTGAAATCATCACTTCATTAAATAGCAAGATTACATGTATATTTGTAAGGTGGTAGGTTCTCCTAATTTTACTAGGACTACGACTTAAAAAGATTAGGAAACTGACTCTTTGACCACTAGACTATTTGGGACCTAAATAACACTGCATATAATGATCCACTGACTTAACATGACCCATGTGCAAACCTTTGGTCCCCTACAACCCAAAATACCCCCATCTACTAAAACCTAATAATACTACTTAATCTGTACAACAGAATTCTAACTAAAAAATACATAAAAATAAGGTGCAAAATAATTCTAACAAAGTTTATGAAATATCTAAAGTGGGCTCGTTGGGAAATTTTATACTTGTCCCTCTTTTTCTTTCCATGCTCTGCTAGACTGCATCACATGTGGAATGCAGGGAGCACTCTGTGACCTACTTGACCAGCCAGGCACAAACATATCATTACAGTTGTGCCATGAGGGCAGCCCTTTTTCAAGAAGCACCTCAGTAATGCTCCCTGCTGTAGGCTCCATGGTGGTGGCAAATTGTGCCTGGTCTGCATGAATGACCTGCTCACACATCTGGATGCAAAAAATCCTTTTTTCTAGAGTGTACCACTTAAGAGCAAGAGAGACACATTGTAATCATGCAGTGAGCTGATAGGGGCACGTAGCAAGTGAGATCAGTTTCCTCCCATTCATTATGGACTATAGTTTTGAGCATTCTCATTGTGAAGTTGATGCATTTGAGAGAGAACTTATGATCCCAGTTTTTGTTCTCAAATCTGATCTGGTGACATGGAGTTGCAATGTAGACCTTAACCCTTCTTCCAGGTACACTACTGCCATTGACATGTGGTCTTTTGGATGCATAGTTGCTGAATTGTTTTTGGGGCTGCCACTATTCCCTGGAGCATCAGAATTTGATCTTCTAAGGCGCATGATAAAGATACTTGGGTATGCCTCAGTATTTGTGTTGGTATCTGAGCTCTTAACATAAAGGCTTATTTTTTTAATGCATCAATAGGCTGCCTGTGATATGTGGACAAATTAATTTGCATGCGCCCTTGGATTAACTGCTATGCCTATTGTTTCTTTAATGTTCTTTTGGAAATGGAAGCAAAAAATAAAAGATGAATGATTTCTTGTGAAGAGAACATTGAGCTACTAATTGTCATTTTCAAAATCATTAAACTAATTCAGAAAATGTATAGTATAATTAGATTGAAGTCATCAAAATTGAGATCTTACAGGAAACCTTTGGTGATGTGCAATAAGTTTACAATATTATTTAATTTTGTGTTAATCACCTAATTGATTTATAACTTCTTACGCTCTGATTGGTTTTTGATGCATGGCTATTACTGGATTCCAGGAGTAGGCCTAGATTCTATTTGGACCTGGAATTGCTAAATAGGGACCTCTCACGGTCCATAAGCAACCCAATTGTGGTTATTGCTTGAATTGTCTGAACCTCAGGAACTATATTTTCAAGTTTAGCATGACTTCATCTTGGTCTCAAAGATCTCCGTCTTTCCAAACTTCTTATACATAACGAACATACCACAGTGGATATTGGTTCCAAAATTGTCAAAGGGCAGAGAGAGAGAGAGAAAGAGAGAGATGGGGCCTTGGCCTGGTGATAACTTCGAGGCTAGAATGGAGCAGTTTTCCTGAGAACTGTGATGAATGAAAGTGCTACAGATCTCAGGCAGCACAGACAACAATAGTTAGAACACAATTGTGAAATTCTCATCCTGCATATTCTTATATGAAGATCTTGAATCCTTTGTATACCAATTAAACCATCCGAACTTTCACTTCTAAAGAGATACAATCTTGCCCATAGAATTGATGACAAATTATTTGTACAATCCTATCTCCCAAATGTAAGTGGAAATTACCTCTTACAAATGCACCCCACTACCAGCAACACTAGGAGATGAGATTTGAATTGTTGCTCTAAAGGTACCCTCCAATAAGCTGAATCACCATTTGAAGAAATGATAGTTACTTAAAACCACATATTGATACAGATTTGAGGCCACTTTGCTCAATTTACTATGCAAATCTGGGTACCTAGACAATAAGAATTCACCAAATCTCACTCATGCACTTCTGTGGAAGACCCATTAGATCTTAACAAATATATATAATCAGTTATTTATTTTTTATTTTTATTTTTTTATAAGCATACATGATCAGTTAGTAACAAATAAACAGCCTCTGAAAGAAGCAGCCACATAGAGAGCAAAACCAAGTAAAGGAAACAAAATGAAATCTATATACAATATAGGAAAGGGGGCCGCTATCGCCGTGGTTGCGACAACTGGATCATTTTGAGTGGATCTAAAAAAGTTTCTTGTTTCAAAAATAAAAGCAGAAAAATTATTATTTGGTTCTCTTTGATTCATTATACATGTCTTTATTTTTTTGAATTGTGATTCACTGTACTTATTCAATGTAACAATGATAAACAATTATTTGATTATCCCTTTGGTTCACTGTACATGTATTTACTTTTTTAGACTATGATTGATTGTACTAATTATTCAATGTACTTATTTAGTATTTATGGTGTTGTCCTGATGAAGGAATATGAAACTTTGTTTTTCATGATTATTTATTGTAGGTGTGAAATTGATGCCACTATATATGTATTTAAAATCCATACATCTATATCTATATAGAAAAGGAGGTCATTATCACTACGGGTGCAACACGTGGCTCATTATGGTAGCGACATGTAGTTTCTTTTCTTAGAGTTATATATCTAATATAAATACATTAGATTACTATACTTTATTTTTGTTCATTGTGTTTATTTTGTTCATGTATTTGACATAAATGCACTTTGTTGTTTGTTCATCGTATTTATTTGGTTCATGTATTGGATATAAATATATATAGCTTTTTACATTTGTGTTGGATATTCATGTATAGGTTTTATCTTTTTAAATTTCATACTACTGTACTATGTATTTTCTATTATACTATTGTACAATGTATTTACTAAATTCATAATGAAAATTAACTCCATTATCTTTTTAAAATTTCAATTATGAATTCAAATACGTAAG
The DNA here is from genome assembly GCA_033060915.1 of Euryodendron excelsum. Classification (NCBI taxonomy): domain Eukaryota; kingdom Viridiplantae; phylum Streptophyta; class Magnoliopsida; order Ericales; family Pentaphylacaceae; genus Euryodendron; species Euryodendron excelsum. Next base: position 184,262 of record CM065390.1, read on the forward strand.
TCATCAATAATTGTAAAATTATAAATATAATATCAATATAATTATATATATCTATATACAATATACATATATAACTAGGCCATTATCGTTGTGGTTGGGACATTTGGCATCTTTGCTTTTAATTTTATTTCATTTTTTGTGATTTAATCTATCAAACTTCTTTTCCTTATGTAAGTTAATCAATAATTAATGCAAGATCTTATTTTCTTACCTTATCATTGTGGTGGTGACACTTGGTCTACTTTATTTTTAATTATTTTTTTACTTTTTGTGTTTTAGTTATTAAGCTTCTTTTTCCTATATAAGTTAATCAATAATTAGTGAAATATATAATTTCTTTAAACCTTTTAGAATTAATCTTAGATACAATGAATATGAATTTACTAAGAAGTATAAATGTCAGTTGACTATCTTTTTAGTTTCCTTAAATATATGCGTTCTTTATACTTATAATAATGTTTGATATATATAATTTTCTTGAAAAGTATACATTTGCATTTAACATGAATTCTAAAAGTCAAGTTGACTATCTTCTTAGTTTCTTGGACTATTATTAAATACATGCATTCTTGCATTTTCAATATTATTTCATATATGTAATTTTCAAACAAAATGGTTAAAATTCATGCCATTGTACATTGCATTGACCAAAATTTAGATAAAATGCATCTTTACTATCTTCTCAATTATTTCAATTATTAATTTAAGTTGTTGTGACGTGTGGCGTACTTTGCTTTTTATTTTTTTCATTTTTTGTTTTTTAATCTATCTAGATTCTGCTTCCTATGTGAATTAATAAGTAATTCTGAAATATATATTTTTTTAAACAATTTACAATTTATTTTTAGATGAAATGCATCTAAATTTAGTAAGAATTCTAAGACTCATTTTCGAAATTATTCAAATTCTCTTTTCAAAGATACATTTTCAGATCCTTAAAATTCAATGAGAATTTTGAGAGAGTTGACTATCTTCTTAACTTCGTCAACTATTAACTTAAATTTATGCTTTTTTCATACATGTAATAATTATTCATACACATATTTTTTGTAAAGATTGGTTTTTTCAATTTATTTATGCTAATAAATAAATTCATATGATATGCATCTTCACAATATTGATATTTATTGTAGAAAAAAAAATCCCGTGCATCGCATGGGCATAAAACTAGTAATAATTAAAAAGCCATCCAGAGTGCACTGGAGGCTGTATATCCCAAGCACTTGGGATGTATAAATGCTGGCATTAGTTACTGGTTCTCTCTCAATTGCTTTAATTTAGCTTCTCTGTACTGACTTTAGTGGTAATTGTGTAGTATACCATATTCATTCAGCAATTAGGGTTCACAATCTAACTTATTGCACAAATTTTATTTTTCTTTTCGTTTTTCCTTTAATTACTCTCTCTCTCTCTCTCTCTCCATAAGTATTTGATGAAAATTTTTTTATTGTCAAATAGATGCTCTCAATGTCTATACCTTTATATTTCGTAGTTGGTTAGGACAGATCTATTATTACTTTTCAGAACAATTAGGATTCCTTCTCTTACTACAATCAAAATATATGTTGATTGCTTCCTTTCCTTATTTTTCCAGTCCAATCAAATTTAACGCTACAGAGAGAGGGGAAACAACTTAAATAAGGATCTTATTTATGTTAACTCCCATTCGTTAGATCAGAGGAAGAAGGCATTGCATTCCTTCACTTTCCCATAAGCAATTTTCTCGTTGTGATTGTATGGTTTCTTCATCCTGTATTGGTTTTTGACCCTGAAGTGGCTTCCAAATGTTACACAACAGAGGCAAATTATATTTCTGTGGGAGAGCACTTCTAAAGTTATAGAGGTGTCTTTTCTTATCAAAATTGCAATGCATATCACAAAAAACAAGTGTAAGAATATTACTGATGGGCGGAGTCTTATTGGAAGGGTTACCTTTTCTTCAATCCATTCTACATGAGAATTTAAATACTTTTACTCTTTCAGAGTACATCTCATCCATGCAAGGACTGATCTTTTGCTCGGCGCTCTTCTGTCAAACGTCTTCGTTTTCTATAAGAGCATGCAATCTATATATTGAAGAAACTTCTTATCTTGCTGGAAACATGTATTCTTTCTTGCAGGACCATGCACTCCTTACGAGGAGAAGCTTATTGTTTTCTTGTTCTGATGGAGAGACATATTCTTCTCCTTTCTTCCAAGAACTTCTCAATTGATTAGCACATGGTCTGGGGCTTGGTGCCCTTGGTGCTTATTGCTGTCAGGCAGCTCAGGCCTTCAAAGGGTTGAGATTTAACCCAATGTAAAACATGGTCCTCCAGCAACTTAATTTATCATTGAGTCATGGTTGTTAAACTCCCAATCCGGATCTTACGATACTAGGATCTTGCGATCCATTTTGGCAAAATCAATCTCAATTCTACCTGATCCCATTTTTAAACTCTGTTTTGCTTTATATGCCCCTTTTTTGTGGTTATTTTTATGTTTGTGGCCTACCCATTTACGCTAATCAAATAAAAATACATGTTATATTGGATCAAACATGTGAGGAAAAACAAATTAGGACAATCGACATTCACATTCATACATTACACCATTTTCAGAAAAACTAGAGAGCTAAGAGAATATAAATTGTATTCAAGCATCTCTATCTCCATTTCCCGCTCTAACCCATTCCACTTTCCAGCAATGGTTCGTCTACTCTCTCTCTCTCTCTCATTTTGTATAGTTGACTATTCAACTACATTTTTCCCCTTGCTTTTCTCTAGTTAATCCAATAGCTTAAAAGCTGATTTTTTTTGTTTCTTTTCTATTTCTATATTCATTTTGTTCTCGCTTTCTTCTTATTTTTTCCTTTAATCATAGTAGTCTCAACCGTATTTCTATTATATATTAAGATTATTTATAATTTTTGCATAATTTGGGCTCATTTTGTGTTTACTTCTAATAAATATTATTTCTGTTGAAATTATCATGCATTGTTTTTCTCTTTTTGTAGGATCTTATGATCCTCGATTTTATCCTACAATTCGATCCTGTAAACCCCTCGAACGATCTAACATAGGATCGCAATTTTGACAACCTTGCATCGAGTGGCCTCTTACGCCCCAATTATATTTTGTGGTTGGCTTATGGCAGACATGCATGTTTTTGGCCCTCTTTCTGCTGTTTGTGAGTTTACCGTGTCTTAGCCATTCGCTTAAGGATTCTCATTTGAGGCCATTCAGCACTTTTAGGCCACCAGATAGGTTTTCCAAATTCTATTGGTGCATTCGTGTTGCCACATTGGAAGTTAGTTCAGCATGCCAAAGCTTCTTTTTGATTCTGCATTGGCTATTCTTGGCTATTCAAACCCACTTTCTGTGGCTTTTTGACCATTCTTTGCTGCAAAATAGCCTTTATGCCTACATAGGCATCGAAAACAGATGGCCACGACACCATATATTCAGTCATTTGTCACAAGAGCATAATATAGTCCCTTCGGCTCAGTGGGTGTGATGTGATTAGATGCTTAAGAGGGTCTCTTTCTTTAATTTCGCTCTTGCACACCATGTATAGCAATGTTTAAATCTGTACCTTTGTCTTCTGCTTCAGTTATCTTAGTCAGACTTCTAGTGCTATAGAAGGGAAATAACAGAAACCAAGATCTTATTTGTTTGGATTTTGATACCAAAAAAATGAAAAAAAAGAAAAGGCCAGAAGAAGGGGGGGTGGTTCTCGCTGTGAAGGTCAATACACAAGGGGGCAATGTTTTATATTTACAGTCTCACATTACTAGTCTACAGCTGTGAAAAATCCATACACCAATCATGAGGAAGTGAAAAATAAGGCAGTAGATTACTTCCAGTTCCACCATGATATCAAATAAGTAAGCACTATAATCACCCAAAAATAAGATGATTTCGAGTTGAAATTCGTGAAAGATTCGAAATTCAACTTTGACTTACAGTTCGTTATGAAGGGGAATCAACTTTTTGGAAGTTTAGAAGAATGCACTGGGGTGCAGGTGCCCACCTCATGGAAACCGGGGTTTTGCTGCAGCAGGTGCCATTGTTTGCAAATTAGGGATTGCATATGTTGCTCTTTGCCTTCCATTCTGGGCAAATTATTGAAAAAGATTAGTAAGAGGTGAATGGTAGGATTGGTTAATTGTTTTTTCAGCTAGTATTGCCTAGGAATTCTCATGGAACACACTGATGCTCAACTACCCACGTGCATGCAATTACATGCATGAACTAGTTACTTATGTTTGAAATTTGTAGAGGACAACCCCCTGATTATGTACTAAAAGAAGCCAAAAACACTAGCAAGTTCTTCAAGTTTGTTGGGAATGCCTACCACGAGGAGTCTATGAGCAGACAGGGTGCTTACACAGCATTAACCGAAGAAGAGTATGAAGCTGTAAGTGTTCTGTCTTTCTTTTTTTTTTTGCAGTAAGAGAGGAAATTTAATAAGTAGAAGACAAGGTACCAACATAAGCAGGTTCTGCAACAACTCTGCCTACTTTCATAACTTGTGTGAGTTTGCAACAATTGGAAAAGGCTGTTACCTGGTGGTGTTCCCCACAAATACAGGGTTTTGTGAAGATAAAAGGGGTATCGACCCGACCTCAGGCTTATTTCCACAAAGTGGCCTCCTTGTATTCAAATTTTAACTGCTATCACTTGACAGTTTGTGATCCTAGCTTGAACCATTACTTGGCCATCTGATCCAGCAATGGACCTTAATTCATTTTTTTAAGAATGTACTGTATGTTGGTAACTTGGTTGTGGTGTAATTGTCCTCATTTTATTGTTATATTTTGTTGTTTGCCATCCAGAGGGAGTTGAAAAAACCATCAATTGGAAAAGAGTATTTCAATCATATGAACCTTGAAGCGATTGTCACAAAATACCCTTACAGGAAGAACTTGCTTGAGGAAGATGTTGTTAAAGGTTAGGTTCATGGTCTTACAGAAAAACACAAGGCTTTATAAAACACATTTGGTGAATATATTGCTATCGTCCTTCTAACTTATCATTTGATTTGCTATCCCTGATATGTTACAGAGAGCCAAATACGATTAGCATTGATTGATTTCTTGAGGGGACTTGTTGAGTTCGACCCAGGAAAGCGGTGGTCACCTTTGCAGGTTATTGAACTTTTCCCAGTTATTCTTATTTGTTTGTTTGTTTGTAACTTTATTAAGTAAAAGCATAAAGCCCTTGTATGCACAAGCTATGCAGACTACATCCCCAATATAAAAATAGAAAAAGATTATCACTACGAGTAAGCAAGGATTCATGGCTTCCAAGGCTGAGGGATTGGCTGCAGGAAAAGATTATTATCTGAGTGCAGCTTTGACTTATATTTTAGAGACTTACTAATCTGAAAAAATTCATGTGATTCTGTTGTTCCTAATACGCCTAATCACAATATGTTGCACCCCATTCCATGGCTCTATACCTTTACTGCCAGCCTTGGCCCACCAACTCAAAATGAAGTCTAGTTTTGGCAGGTCCATAACCTGTCATTCCAAACATTCTCATACCATCTGCCATTAAAGAAGCAAGTGATCCACAAGTTTAGCAGCTTCCGACAACATTGAACATTTATTCTGAATTTGCATGTTTGTCTTGGTCATATGATCCACCTTCTGTAGCTCATAATTAATTACCAACCATGCAAAGAAAGTCACCTTGGTGGGGATCCACTAAATTCAGCACTTTCTGCCTGTGGAATAAATACCACCATGTGATATGCCCCATGGCATCGTGTATGATTAACCTATCTGCATCAATTATCCATTTGAAATGATGACGAGCATGGAAAGACAAATGGCAAGCCTGTGCTTTCACTCAGAGCACACTTTAAATGTTTTATTAATTTATTTAGGGTTAATTTGAGTCTTATTTTTATGTATTTTATAGGTTAGAATGTTACTGAAAAGATCTAATGGCTTTTTATTAGGTTTTAGTAGGTAGGGGCATTTTGGTACTTTTGCAAAATACTACACATGGGTGGATGGGTTGCCCGTGGGTCATATTATAGGTCAAATCATGTCATTGGGCTTTCTATGGAATCGTTTGCCTTATCTTGCTGGGGAAGAGGTTTTCAATCTTAGGCGGTCTATAATATTCTTGTGGGTCAAAATTTCTCAGCTTCCCATTATGAAATCATAGTTCTAGTAAAATTAGGAGAAGTCTAGCTACCTATAAATTTGTATTTAATCTTTCATTTCAATAGGAGCTTAGTTTAGGAGAATTTGAGATTGTGGTTGTGTGAATTTGCCTAACCCTTGCAAGGGTGAAATGCCTTTTTCCTTCTCCTCCTCTTCTTCTTCTCCCTATTTGCACAAATCACACTAGTATCATTCTCGGGTTACTGTTCACAGACCTAGAAAACCTCAAAACCCTAACAAATCAAGCTTTAATCTCGGCAGACCCCTACCCCTACTGCTACCAATTGACCTATAAGACTTTAATTTTGCCACTGCTCAAGCCTTCAAGCTGGGCCAATTCTTCAAATGGTGCAGTCAAGAATTTTGAAAATCCAGCCATTTTAGCCCTTTCCACTCTTATCCCTAACTTGTTTTTCTCCCTCTTAGGGCCCAAACTTATAAGTTTTCCATAACCAAATTTCAGCCCTAGTTTCCTCACGTCCTACATAGACCAACTTGCATGCCTTATAATCCTTCAACTAATATTTGTTATTTAATGCAATCAAAAAGGTTCAAAATATTATTGAAATTTCTCTATAAGACCGATGTTGGCCACAAGACATTTTGCAATTCTTCACCTTATCTCCTTAATCTGACTTTGAATCCTACCTCTTGAAAAATAGCAATAATTGTTTTGAGAAGCCCCAGATAGGGCTCCAACAGACTTCAACTATCTTCTATTTCATGTATAAAGACCTTACATTTAGTTTGCCCTTCAGTTTTTTGGGTTTCAATAGAGGCCGTACTTCGAAGAACTCCCTTCCATGAGCTATTGTAATTGAGCCAAATATTTCACCTAATCTCAGTCACTTGCTTTTACTTTGATGAAGGCAGCATGTTGATGATCTTTACGAGTGGTTTACTTCTTTTTTCTTCTTGTTTAAGGCTAATAAAAGTGAGGGTTAATGTTGTATTGAAGGAGTAACGGTTTGAGCTTTATTGAATAAGGAAAAAAAAGAAGTTGGGGCTCTTCTGGGTGTCATGGATAGTAACCTAAGTGGATTTTGTTTACTATTGTACACTATAGTTGAAGGGTTGATAGAAGAATGCAGTAGGTTCATAACATAGGGTTTATAAATAGGAAAGGGAAATGAAAAAGAACTGGTTGTGCCTTTAGTAGCTTAAAAGTGCAGAAAGAAAATTCTAGGAATCACTCTTAGAATTTGTTAGGCATCACACCTAGGGTTTGATTACCTCACACAATCTCAAAAGAGCAAAAAGTTGTCTCGAACTTGTTTTTAATTGCATGGCTTTATATTGACTCCCAAGACAATTCTTAGCTTAATTAAGTACTTGGACTCCAAATTTGAAAACTAAAAGACTTTGATTAGCAAAGTTGTATAAACCCAATTGAAAGCCACCAAAAGAAACACAGTTACTTAACTTGACCAAATTTATAACCCATAGGCGACATCTACAATCCATGTCTACCAAAACTAGAACTGCCAAACTAGCTTGGTTCCTGAACCATGGTAAATATTTAAAACAATCTAGCAACTAGTCAACTTAAAGAAACTGCAAGGTAAGACCCTAATTGGTGCAAAAACATAACTATGTAAGCTCTTAAATGGGCCCCACATCATTTTGATTTATGCCAAACCATAATGTGGCCTTAATAGTGTCTTTGTTGGGCCTTTTGTGAAAAAAGACAAATATTACTCATAATTTCTTTTGCCCAAGTGCAGCTTCAAGAATGAAGATCATCTATGTTCCCTATTGTGAGATTGTACTTATCAAGAAGGTAAATAGACAATTTATGTATATCCATATTGACACTGTGCAATAAATAATGAAGTGGGGTTCTCTCTCTCTCTATTTGAGAATTTCTCTTGCTAGAGCTTCCCATGGAAGCTTCATCCATCGGGAAGGAGGAATTGTTTCATGTCTGTATTTTGGCCTTAAGAGATTTAGTGCTTGGAGTTTTAACTATGGTGTTTCTTCTTCTCCCTAGTATTTTTGAATGAGTGCTCCATCAGCTTTAGTCTATGTTTGAGCCCTTGATTTGATAATGGTTGAGCTAAGAAGCACGGACATGAATACGCGACACGAACACTGCACGAGATAGACACGTTGACATGGCAATTTTCAAAAAATGTATGACATGACACTGGGACAAGGCAAAAATATATATTTTATATATTTATTGTATGTTATATGTATGAATATTTTACTCAAAGATAATGAAAAAATTAAGATAACACTAATTATAATTAAAACTATGTATTCTATAACTCAAACATCAGATGAGGTATAAATTGACATTACTATTATTTTACAATTGGATGCTAAGCTATTTTTTTTCAAACTTAGAATGTGTCTCATGTGTGTTTAACCAATGAATACACGTCTCTTAAGCGTCCAAAGCATGTCCGGCTCTAAAAAAAATTTAAAAATAATAGAACACGTTTGAAGCAAATGTATGTTTTCATAGAAGACAACTTTACCTCCCTTCTAGCTTTATCTTACCTTTACTACATTGGTAGTAATTTTAGTACATTTGTCATGCTGATGGGCTAAAGTCTCTCCAATGAACCTGTCTCCCCTTTTTGGAGTTAAATTAATGCAAATAGGATCTAAACTTCTCTCAAAAATGGTATTTTTCATGAACTTCTTCAACCCCCATTTTCTCTCTCTCTCTCTCTCTCTCTCTCCTTTTCTTCTTTAGTAGGGAAGTTTTATTCTCAGTAAACAATCTTGAGTATGGGTAATCTTTTGAACTGCCTTTGAGCATCAACTTTGAAGCCCAACTTATCCCTAATAAACTATCTGAAGATTCCATACCTTGTTTCATCAAGACGCCAAATGCTTTCCAAATCTATTTAAAAAAAAAGGTGCCAAATATCTTTCAACACCTTAGGTTGGGAACTTTTTTTTTATTGGTACAAGTATTGCATTAGAGACCCCAAAGGGGCCAACGGCCAACCTCTATACAAAAGAGTTTGACAAATCAATAAGGCTCAACTTGAATATTAAGCTCTCCTATGAAATCAATATATGCAAAAGACGATTGACAAAAATTTCCTTTACACCAAAAAAAAGAGCTATGCAAAAGACTCATATTTAAACTGCAGATCTGATATCCTCACAAGTGCACTTGTTCCGCTCATGCTATAAGCACCACATTAAACACAACGGTGCTGCCCTACACGATAAGTTATTTTTTGGGAAAACACTTGCCTGGCCTATAACACCAGCTTGCCCTCAAGCTTTTCAAAACCTTCTCTTTGTTGTTGGAGATCTTATTTCATGTGATTGTCACAGTGTGATGACCACTTTAGTTTCAACATTCATGGTAGTCCAATGTATGGCCCACAAGTACTCAAATCACAGTTAGGGGTGTGCATGAGTCGGGTTGGGTTGGGTCAAATCCGTGTTAGACTCAGAACCGACCCGAGCTTAATCGGTTTCTATTTTTGGATCCAAAACCGAAGCGAACCAACCTGACTCAGTTTGATTCCATACCTCGGGTTGGGTTGGGTCAGATCCAGATCGGGTTGAACCGGATCGGGCCCACTTTTATGTATATTATTTGACTTATTTATTCAAAAAGTAAAATAATAAGATTGGTCTTATATTCTTAATTTGTCAAAAAAATAAAAAATGACATACAAACACATATCAATAAATACTTAAGTACAAATAAAAATAATCTAATAGCATATATACAACATATATATAGATTTTTATGATATATAAAAATCGGGTCTCGGTTTGGTTCTTGGTTCGGTTCGGGTCCAAAAAATGTGAAATTGAGAACCGAACCGAACGTATCGGTTTGTCAATTTTTAGACTCAGAACTAAACCGTAACCCTTCATAGACCCGAACCAAATCGACCTTAAGAAGCTGGATTGATTCGGTTTTTGGTTTTTTTGTGCAACCCTAAGATTCATAGTCAATGGGATAATTCTCCTTGTTGATATTCCACCAAGAGGGTTAAATGAATAATTATAACTCAAAGCTAGTGGGAACATAGGGGATTTTAACTAAAATTTTTAAATGAGATATCAAAATACTTTTTGTTATATTTGTCACGCTTATGACCACATGACGGAATATTGTGCTTTACAACACGACTTGCTAAGTAGAGGTTTGTGCCTACAACTGTGGCACTTCAATCTTCCTTTCCTAAGCAATGTGGGACGTGAACACGGGCACCAAATTGCTTGCAAGCATTGGCGGAGGCCCCCCCAAAATTTGTAAAATTCTGTATAATGCCTATAGAATTTTGGGAATTTACAATCAAATATAATGTGTCCTCCCCCCCCCCCCCCCCCCCCCCCCCCCCCCCCCCCCCCCCAAAAAAAAAAATTATAAAATTTTTACCAAGGTCCTTACAAAGTTCAAAAAAATTATCTTGGGTCCGCCACTGCTTGCAAGCACACCTAACCAGAGGGAAAATTCCCCTAACATAGCAGAAACCCATTTTCCCCCTTGCACGGCTACATTTCCTTATCTGGAATTGGCTTTGATACCAGCAACCGTCACACCCCACTTAAGGATTGGACCAGCTGTGGGCTACGAGCCTTGCCTATGGAAAATGACAGCCTGAACACCTACTAAAAATTAGTATTCCATTATAAATAATAATTTCTAAAGTCAATAGCCAAATAATTAGCCAAAAAAATCCCAAAAATAAGTCCATCATCTCAGGACTCAAGTAACTTCAACTAAAACAGATAACCGAAAATAGAGGTAAACTAACTCAATGAAGTCAGCCAGAAAATATAAGTAACCCAAACCGACTATTTCTCAATCTAACTAGTCTGAATCCGAGACAGCAGAAATAGCAAAATAAATCCTAAAGAGGTCGCATAGTGGGATGTTCTTGTTGTGTTAGGGGCTGTTCCCTCTGGCCCAGTGCGCTTGCCAGTAACTTGCTGCCTATGTTGGCATCCCACATTGGCTAGGAAAGGAGAGGTGAAGTGCCATACATGTAGGCACAAACCTTTGATTGGCAGAACACGTTTTAAAGCTGTGAGAGTTAACCCAAAGCGGACTGTGCCATGTGGACCTGGGTGTGACAGTGTTTTTTTAGGAATTTCATATATAAGCAAGGTGAGGGAGAAAGTATAGCAGTTATTTGATTTATGGAAGGGAAAACTTGTCTTCTTGAATCAAAATGCTGATGATATTATTATTTTACATTGTTATATTTGACCGTTCCAAAATGGAGCTGAGGTATACTATCCATAACTCATAGAACCATAATCTTGAAAAGAATTCTGCAAACATTGACCAATATAACAAAACCTTACTCTTCAAATTACGTGTTCTGTTAACTGTACAAACTTTTCCCTTCTAGATTATTAGGGCTTTTTGTGTACCATTGATTTACATCTGATGATTGTTAGCATTTGGACTTCATTACTGCAGGCTTCAAAACACCCTTTTGTTACAGGAGAACCTTTCACATGCCCTTGCAAACCTCCTCCAGAGACCCCTCGCATGGTGAGTAGATCTTTTTGTAAAACTAATGTATTCGCTTGTGCAACTTCTCCTGCAGTAGATTTTGGAACATTGAGATTTCTTCTGACTATTAAATGCTTTCTAAATTCCATGCAAGTATTTTAGTGCCCCAATCTTGGCTTTTAGGAAAGTTTCACGGTTTATCACTATCTTATTGCACAAATTAGATTTAAGTTGAGTTTTTTGTTGGCATTGGGTAAATTTGATTTCACTTGCTCGTACATTCTTGTGTATATTCAATGATTTATTCTCTTACATTATGTATTAGGAAAGAAATTAGTTTTCAAGCAGACAGATCTATATTGTTGATATACTGTCTTTATTGGAATGTGATGTCTGTGTATATGCTTTTGGCCTCCTGATTACCTTCAAAATTATGCATTGCTCGTAAGTTTTCCTTTCTTCATTATTTGCACTTTATGATGAAATTGTGAACTTCTTAGCACTAGATTAGTTTTGGTTTATATAACCTTTACAGTTTTTCCCCTGCTACATGCTGTTGTGCAAGACTATGATCTTGTGAGGATTGGTTTCTTTATTTTCCATCCTTTAATTTTCCCCCGATGTATTAGCTCTCCCTTTTTTCCTTGTAGTGTTCAGTTGTTAAGGTAGTTCTAACTTGTGGTTCTTCCTTTTTTATGTAGCCTGTTTTTCAAAACGTTAAAGTGGATCATCACCCAGCTGGAGGCCATTGGTTTGCTGCCGGTCTCTCTCCTAATGTGAGCTGGCTGTTCCATAAATATGCCATTCCTTTTGTTTTGAAGTTGTAATATTTACAATAAGCATTACTGCTAGACTGCCAACTGCTAACTAGCTTAGCTTGAGTGGTATCTTTTGCCACCCCCAAAGGGGCAGGTGCAGGGTTCAAGTCCTGGCTGGGTAATGCATGTGTGTGTGTGTGCACTTATCAAAAAAATAATGATCATTTTGCTAGACCATAAACTAGATTTCTACCTCGTTGAATCATATTTGCAATTGATGTAGCTTTCAGGCAAGACCAGAGTTTCCCTGCATAACAGCCCACATTTTCAAGTGGTGCCATATGCATATTCAGGTAGTTATGGCAGTTTAGGCAGCCATGGTAGCTATAATGATGGTACTGGGCTTGGGAGCAGCTATGGGAGCCATGGGGATAACAGTTGTATGTTTGCATATTATTCGCCAGTCGGTCCATCTGGGATGAAGGGTGCTGTATCAATACTTGGAAGCAGTCCAGATGCAAGGTGGAGGATTATGCAAGTCCCACCCGGAAATGGACTTGGTGTCAGTCCAGCAGGAAATTTTGCACCTATGTCCCTTGGCACCAGTCCTTCACAATTTACTCCTCCAAGCCATAGTCAGGTTTCAACTGGTTCTCCAGGACATTATGGTCCAACTTCCCCGGCAAGAGGCAATTGTCATGGATTGCCTTTAGGAAAGGTGGCTGCAGTCAGCCAGTTCAATAGAAGAAAAAGTTGGGGGTATCATGGAAGTTTGCAGTCTCAGGAGAGTTCATCGTCTCTTCATTGGCAAGGGCAAGTGGCTGACGGTACCATCTCTGGCCAAGCTGAGGGAAACTCTCCAGTACTTGGGGGTTCTCCATTGCATCTGCAGTCAAACTCAAATGCCCCAAGCTGGAAGCTGCAACGAGGAGACAGTGGAATCTCTGCGGGTTACTCTGCCACTCATAACCTTCCAGGTTCATTAACTCTTCCAAATATGCAATTCTCCCAACCCATGGAAGCTGCTCATGACAAGCCTGAGGCTAGTCTCTCATTGCCTGATCCAGGAGATTGGGATCCCAATTATAGGTAAGCACACACAAATTGTTGTTCTGCATCAATTTTCATGCGTTCTTCTTATCCTTTTATAAAGAATTTGCAATCCATATTGGCGTATCTGCAAGCTGACTCAAGTATGTTTAAACATTTCAATATTTATTTTGGTATATCCCTATAAATTGGAATATTAATGATTATTGCAAAATCAATGTCGAATGATAATATATATATACACACATATTTGACTTGTCATGGTGTTTACTGGCATTTCATCATTGTTCTTGATATTATTCGTGTCACGACCCAAACCCCATCCTATACGGATTAAAGGCCATGATCAACCAGTAGCGTAGGTACCAAACGCCTAACACATGAAATGGGTTGATCACTTGCGCATTCATCCATAATGTTGATAATAGCTGAAGCATAATAGAGTAGTTGTGCATTCAAACCAAGCGCTAGAGCAAGTGCCTTTATTTCTAACACATCTCAAGTTAAAACCATATACATAGGGTTATTACAAACCATTAGGCCTATCCCAAGGCCAAACAAAACAAATATATACAAGACATTGTGCTGCAACTATTCACATAAGGTTAAAGCTTGAAAGATAGGATGCTTTTCTTCACAAAACAAAAGCATTGGCCTCTCATATGTCACATTCAAGCAACCTTTCAAAAACATTCTCAGACAAGGTTTTACTCCTCATTTTCTGAAATGTTAAACAATATGAGCAAAGCCCAGTGAATGAAGTAGACACAAGGAATATTCAAGTTAAACCCGTGGACAATTCATAAAACATTGCTATTCAAAAACATTATATAAGAGTAATAGCTTTTCTTTGAAGTAGTGGAGGATCATTCACATTTTCATCATAATGAGATAGTCATACTTCAAAATAAACTCCACATGTTATTATGTATTCACACTCCTTGGGCACAAAGAGCCAAAACCCCTAATTTGATTCTCACACGTGTAGAACCCACAAAGAACCATATGGCCCTTAGGGGACGTCTCCCCAATCATATACATTGGCTTATTTTAAGTCCTCCAAGTTATGACCACCAAGTGTGGCACACAACACATTTAAAACACATTCCAAGCCTTTCATAAGCAACATATTCCATGGAGTTCAAATCTCATTGTAAAATATAGCATTTCAATCAAAAACAAATCCTTTGTAGTTCAAATATATCAAAGTAAGCATTTATAGGTAAATTAAATTGAAATGAATAGTTCCAAGCATCCACACCACTCACCTTAAGTCTGTAACGCTGTGAATCATTCTTTTTATGATAGTCCTAAACAATTAGAGTATGTAATCTAATCAAACATTGCAAATTAATGCACTACTATCACTCCTAAGGCTTATTGTCAAGTATACAATAGTTGGTTGGAGTTTAACTCAATTTTAAATGCACTAATTTAGATTAGGCAGATTCAGTGGCCCAATTTCAAATGGGCATATCTCCCTCATACAGACTTGGATTTCTGCCAATAACCTATCATTGGAAAGGTATGGAAGTCTAGTTTCTAATGGTTTTGGTTTCATTACAAAATTCGGAGTATTGGAAGAGATATGGCTAGAATGGTACAAGCTGTTCAATGCTGCATTTTAGATTATTAGTTCAATCTTGCATAAAAGCCACACTAGACCACTAATTTAGGTTTAAAGGTTTACATTAGTGTCTTAGAAGGTCTCATGCAAAGCCTCTAAAAGCATTAATCTTACTCCCATAAATCTCTACAAATCATTAATTTCAAATCTTCCAGACTAAGGTTACTTCTCTTATGTTTGTCTTTAATTTCCTTCAAAGGTACATGCAAATATTATCATATCTCATAGTAAATGTGTTTATCTTATCTCTTGTATGCTAGTGAGGTGACTGGAGATAGGGAGGATGTGATGGGATGGGCCAATGGGGCCATAAAGGAGGCATTTTTTCTGTCAAGTCCTACTGTCTTAGAATTTTAGGAGAAGCTAGGAATTATTTTCCTTACAGAAGCGTCTGGAAAACTAGGGTGCCTACTAAAGTGGCGTTCTTTGTTTGGACTGCAGCTAGAGATTGTATATTGCCTATTGATAATATGGTCAAAAGAGGTTTTAAGCATACAAACCGGTGTTGTATGTATTGTACGGCAGAAGATTCAGTGGACCACCTTACGATAAATTGTGAGATTGCTCATTCTTTTTGGTCCCTTTTGCTTAATACTAGTTTTATGCCCGTGCAATGCATGGAATTTTTTTTTCTACATTTATTATCAATATTATGAAGATGCATATCATATGAATTTGATGAACGCAATGGATAGTAGCATAAATAAATTGAAAAAACCAATCTTTACAAAAAAATATGGGTACGAATAAATATTATATGTAAGAATAAAGCATGAATTTAAGTTAATAGTTGACAAAGTTAAGAAGACGGTTAACTCTCTCAAAACTTTCATTGAATTTTAAGGATTTGAAAATGTATCTGTGAAAAGAGAATTTGAATAATTTCGAAAATGAGTCTTAGAATTTTTACTAAATTTAGATGCATTTCATCTAAAAATAAATTGTAATTTGTTTAAAAAATGTATCTATTTCAAAATTACTTGAAAATTCACATAGGAAGGAGAATCTAGATAGATTAAAAAGCAAAAAATTAAAAAAATTAAAAGCAAAGTATGCTACATGTCACAACCACTTAAATTAATAATTGAAATAATTGAGAAGATAGTGAAGATGTATTTTATCTAAATTTTGGTGAATACAATGTACAATGTCATGAATTTTAACCATTTTGTTTGAAAATTACATGTATGAAATAATATTGAAAATGCAAGAATGCATGTATTTAATAATAGTTCAAGAAACTAAGAACATAGTCAACTTGACTTTTGGAATTCATATTAAATGCAAACGTATAATTTTCAATAAAATGATATATATCAAACATTATTGTAAGTATAAAGAATGCATGGATTTAAGGAAACTAAAAGGATAGTCAACTGGCTTTTATACTTCTTAGTAAATTCATATTCATTGCATTTAAGATTAATTGTAAAAGGTTTAAAGAACTTATATATTTCACTAATTGTTGATTAACTTAATAACTAAAGAAGCTTAATAACTAAAACAGAAATGGTAAAAAGAAATTAAAAATAAAGTATGCCACCTGTCGTCACCACAATGATAAGGTAAGAAAATAAGATCTTTCATTAATTATTGATTAACTTACATAGGGAAAAGAAGTTTGATAGATTAAATCACAAAAAATAAAAAAAAAATTAAAAGCAAATATGCCAAATGTCCTGACCACAACGATAATGGCCTAGTTATATATATTGTATATAGATATAGATATAGATATATATAATTATATTGATATTATGTTTATAATGTTATAATTATTGATGACTTGTGCATTTGAATTCATAATCGAAATTTTAAAAAGATATTGGAGTTAATATTCATTTTGAATTTAGTAACTAAATTGTGCAGTAGTATAGTAGTAAATACATGGTATAGTAGTATGAAGTTTAAAAAGTTATAACATATACATTAATATCCAACAAAAATGTGAAAATCTATATATGTTTATAACCAATACATGAACCAAATAAATACGATGAACAAACAACAAAGTGCATTTATGTCAAATACATGAACAAAATAAATACAATGAGCCAAAAATAAAGTATAGTAGTCTAATGTATTTATATCAGATATATGACTCTAAGAAAAAAAGCCACATGTTGCTACCATAATGAGCCATGTGTTGAACTTGCAGTGTTGATGACCTCCTTTTCTATATAGATATAAATATAAATATAGATATAGATATAGATTTTGTAAATACAACATATAGTGGCATGAATTTCACACCTACAATAAATAATCATGAAAAATAAAGTATCATATTCCTTCATCTAGACAACATCATAAATAATAAATAAGTACATTGAATAATAAGTACACTGAATTATAGTCGAAAAAAGTAAATACATGTATAGTGAACCAAAGAGACAATCAAATAATTGTTTATCATTGTAACATTGAATAAGTACATTGAATCACAATCCAAAAAAATAAATACATGGACAATGAACCAAAGAGAACTAAATAATTATTTATCACCTTTTATTTTTTAAACAAAAACTTTTTTAGATCCTCCCAAGATGAGCCACTTGTCGCAACCACGGTAATAGCGGCTTCCTTTTCTATATTGTATATAGATAGATTTTTGGGGTAGAATGGGTGATGCCAGCATTGATATTTCAGTTGCTATGTTGTCGGAAAGCGGGCTGTAGGAAAACGAGGAAGAAGAAAGTATGGAGTGGCTCCATTGTGTTTGATGTGGTGCCTGTGGAGAGACCAGAATAGATGTACTTTTGAGGATACGGTGTCTCCAGTTAATAGTATAAAGATGAGCCTTTTGCATAGCTTTATTTTTTGGTGTAAAGGAAATTTTTGTGAATTCTCTTTTGCTTTTGTTGATTTCATAGATGAGCTCAATATTCACGTTGAGTCTCTTTGAGATGGGTTTCTGCTTTGTATAGTGGTGGCGCGCTTTTGTGCTTTCTTTATAATATACTTATCCAAAACAAAAAAAAAAAAGATGGAATCAAGTTAAGAATAAGAGATCATGCCTTAGTTTTAAGTCTTACGCAATTCCCCTTTGATTCTTCTTCTTCTCCTCCTCTTTTTTTCCCTCTTATTTTCTCACTTTCTCTCACTTTCTTTCTCTCCAAACACAAATTCTGCACAAGCAACTCATTCTCTCTCTCTCTCTCTCTCTCTCTCTCTCTCTCTCTCTCTCTCTCTCTCTCTCTCTCACATGCTAGAAGCAAGAAACACCCCACACACACACTCATTCTGCACAACCATACATGTCTTGCAAATTGCAAGACAACATGGCTAAAAGGGACACATGTCCCAAGTAGAGAGGAGGTCCCACCTAATGAGGTGTCACTCTCTCAAACTAACACTCATTCTTCTAATTAAGCACGATTGAGGACTAATTAATCAGGGATTAAACTAATTAATATTTGCTTAAGTTAATTATGCTTAAGCTTAATAATTTTCGGTTAGACTAATTAATCACAATTAAGCTTAATTAATCAAAAATCACTTTTTACAAAAGTGTCCCATATTTTCATTATTATTAAAGAAAGCTAATTAAGCATCTTGATTAGAGTGTTTGAACTCGTCTATAGTATAAAAATCCAATTCTAGTCAGTTATGAAAAATCCCTAATAAAATATATATGCACTTATAAAATTTCTACCCAAACTAGCAATCAAGACATACTTCATTATAACCTAAGCATAATTAAACACACACAATACATAATCGAATGCAAAAAATGGAGTGCGAAGATTTGGGGTGTTACAATTGGCATACTCGTACTGTTGGTATTGTTAATTTGCCTATCAATATAAGGTAAATATTGATATAATTGACTTCTTTTCCTAGAAGTACTTTCTTTTATTATCTTTGTTCATTTAAGGAAGCTAAACTAGATGTTGTTTTAGGCTTCTTCTATACGTTACTAAATTTTGATGTTTTTTTAACCTCTTGTTGCTTTGAACTTGTGTGTGAAGCAAGGATCAAAATTTGGTTTCGATGTGATGTTTTGGTTGACACGGAAATGGAAACATATTGAAAGTGTTCTGGAAGTTTTGGAAACACTTCAGAAGTGACAAATATTAGTATAGTAAACTACAATCTTTTATATATTTCTCAATAAAAATTGTAGAACATTTATCAAAAGTTCTAAATTCATGTTGACACAACTTATTATTTCAGTATATAGTGCTGTGTTTTGGTGCATTTCTCTGTGTTCCGAAGTGCTTTAATGGAAACAAGAGAGTTCTGTTATTCCACTAGTGTTTTGTTTTGATCTCTTAAGAAAACATTTCAGCTGTTTTGTTTTGTTTTGATCTCTTAAGAAAACATTTCAGTTTTGTTTTGTTCCTTGGCTAGAAGATAAGATTTAAGGCAATTTCAACTTTAATACACTAAGCTGGAGGAGCTCTTGTTAATATCAATCTACCAATGTGCCCCAAGCTCCAACAATAGGAATTATGGGATCATCAACGGACATCAACCATTTAACATTGAACCTGACTTAGCCAGCCACACCCCCTCCCCCTCTTTCTCTCCTTTCCCTCTAAAAATATGAGAATAATAATAAAAATAAATAAAATAAACAAGAAAAAGAAAAAAAGGTGGTGGGGGTTTGGGAACTTTGCGTAGCCTTCAACAAGGACAAACAATGATAGAAGAAGCATACTTGGGAAATAAAAGCCTTAACATAGGGTGAAGTTGCAAGTCAGGATGCCTTTGCCATATGTATCATGTATGCTTTGAAATGTTTCGTTCTACGTACAATTGCATATGCTTACATGTGCATTCCTTTATTGTGGCATCATAGTTGCTACTTTAGTAGTATCACTTGAATATTTGTATTTGTTCGCTTACCTCTGTCGACAATTTCTGAATCAGATTTTGATGCTAGAATGAGATAGGATAATTATGTTTTGCTTTTTTAAATATGATTTATATTGCAAACTAAAAGTTGCTTCCTCACTGTTGCTTTATCATTCATTCTATGTGGAGAACATGTAACTCAATTGGTGCCTCGCATGATGCCTAGGTAACTGGCAAATGGTCTCCTTGTTTGGTTTTTAGTTTTTAGTTTTTATCTTTGTGGGTTGTAAGGTGCTATGGCTGACATAGGTTCTTCAAAGCATTTTGATAGTTTTAACATTCTAAAGGCAAAGGTAAATGACGTCTAACTCAAGAAAAACCTTGGGACTTCAAAAAAACATAGCTGGAGGAGTAGAGGGCACTGGATTTGGTAGCACAAAAGTTCAAAGAACAACCAGTAAGAGTAAACACTTCTGAAATCAAAGGATCAAAATCTTCCAAATCATGATGGAATATGAAGGTCCTTAAGAGTATCTTAAGAGTAGAGTATCAACGACTTTGATGGAGGACAACTTTAGGAGCCTTAGAATAAGCTATACCTTGCAGTGGGTTTGGTTATGGAAAGTTTTTAGGTTTGGGTTTTGAATAGGTAGATTAATGTTCTGGGTTCTTAAACAAAAGGATATGAGATTTTAAAAGTGGAAGCTTTCTATGTCTGGTGTAGCTATTGGGATGTGAACAGTAACTTATTTATCACAAGAGTAGCTATTGGGATTTGAATAGTAACTTTCCGATTCATGGTGACTATATGATGTCCATACAGCTGACAGTATTCTCGTTTTTGGCCATCAATCCTTGATAGTTTAATTTGTCATTTATATCAGTTAATTTCTATTTCTTGAATTTCTGAGCCAGTTGACTACTGGTGTTTTGTTTGATGTGATTTTCTTACTTGTGCTTCAGTGAAGAACTTCTTCTGCAAGAAGATGGTTCAGATTTGAGCTGCATGGCCACCGAGTTCGGCAAGGGGATGCAACTAGGTCAAGCTTTGATACCCACAGAATCATCAGTTTGTGGCAGAAGATCTAACTGCGTAGCCAGCACAATTAGTATATCAACACAAAGGTAGTTCTTTTTTCTTTAGTACATTGATTCAGTGTTTCTTTTATTTTTTGTGCAGATCCATCTATGTCTTTTGTGCTGGTGCATGTCTTTTATTATTTCATATTATGTTTGTTTTTATTTCATGCATTTGTATTTCATCCATCTATGTCTTTTGCACCTGCTGGGGCGGGACGGGGTGGGGTTCAGATGTTAACTAAAATGTGTCTTTTATTCTTTCATACAATTTTTTTGCCTTTTTTTTTTTTTTTATCAATGTCAACAAGGCTCATTCAGATGTTATAAACAAAAATGTATCTTTTGTTCTTTCATATAAATTTTTGTTTTTTATCAACATCAAGTAGGCTCAGCTAGGCTATATTTGTACATCTGATATGATTCAGGTCCAATGGACCCATTCAATCATTTTCAATTGGAGAAGTGGGCAACCCTCTTTCAGGCCATGACCTGCATGGTGGTTATGCCCGCCCCATTACAAAACCTTCGCATTTCATGCCCCACTTGCCACAAAGTTCCCCAAGCCGTTTGGGGCAGCAACGTATTCAGCGGTTCAATTATGGGAGATCTACAGCTGTTCGTGGCACTGAATGGAATCTTATTAAGGTTCAGCCGTCTCCTTCCAGCTTTAACTCTGGGGGTCCTCGTTCACCTGGAAATAGCTTAGTCAGCAATGGTACATCATGGGGTACTTACTAAATCCACTTTTGCCAAGCCACTCCAAATTCTTTTTTGTTAGTACTCGTTGCTTTTCTGCTTGTATAATTATAGAATATATTCAAGCTGGAGGTACTTTTGTATTCGAAATACATTAAATCATTGCATGACTACAGGAACAAAAAATAATAATAATAAAAAGGTGAGAGGATGAGGAGATGTTTTTAACCACCGCTGGCATTCTATTGTAGGGCGTAGGGGCAACCATCCCGTCTCCAATATTCCACCACAATCCTGTGGAAGAAAAGACTATGGAAGGATTGCATGAAGCTGCCAGTACCTTAATTTTCTACCCCAAGGGGCTGTGTCAAGGTTTGGCAGGAAAAGTTGTACAAGTAGTTGTAAATCTAAACCATTCTCTTTCATTGTGCTTGCATAAATATAATTTATGAATGTGGCTTATTTTCTGGTCATTTTGCATCAATTTTTCTGGCAGGAATTGCCCATGGCAGTAAGTTGCCTCCTTAAAACCAAATTTTTTGTTGACCACTCCTATTTATGCAGTTTAACTGCTGAAGGAATTTAACCTAGTTACTGAGATGTTTATTTCTGCAGGAAGAAAAATATGTTAACAAAGAGGGCCAAGGTGATGGCTGGAGCATCATACGGGTAAACTTGGGAAGAAGTAATTTAAGCAGGTTATCTGGAGATATCTGAGCCATCGGCTGAATGCAGTTTGCCAATTTTGTTGTAAGCTAAACATGGCATGCAAAATTGCAGTCATTTGATTGATGAGATGAATGAGATTTTCTGCAATGCCTTCTGCTTTTGTATTTTCACTTTATCTATTCAATGACATTGACGCTTGTTCTTGATAACTTTTGATTGGGCACACCAGTTCTCGTGTAAGTTGCTAAAGCAGAAGTGACCATGGCTACTGCCAAAGCAGAAGCTTCTGTTTTCAAAGCAAGCAGGTGCGGAGTCTGGAACCTCCTCCATCCGAACTAGCAAAGGGTTTTTGTTGTCCGGCATACTTTCCAGCAGGTGAGCAACCAATCTACCTTCAACCAAGCACTGTGAATTGTCTTTTTTTCAAACCAACTTGATCAATGGGAAGATGGAAGCAATCAATAACCTGGTGTTTTTATTTTTGTTTGTGGTAAGTGATTATCATTTTATTAGCAGAGAAAGCAAGAAATTACAATTCAAATTGGGGGCATCCCCCTTGTACAAATCAAAACTGAGCTATAAAGCTCACACAGATATACCGTGGTCTACCAATGTGAGGTTGGTTTGGCGGTTAAAGTTCGGCATCCAAGGCTTTTGGTTTTGGGTGCGAAATTCCGTAGTCTTGTGTTGGGGTCATCTCCTAACTATTCATCATCTCCAGTTTCAGTCTCGGGATGGAAGACCTTTGGTGTACTGAGCCCAATGGGATCAAATGGTTGGAGGGAGAAACGGCATTGTTGTTCTGGTAGGGTGTTTGGTGTCCCTTAGCTGCATCTTTTTTTGTACCCAAAAAAAAAAAGAAGATATACTGTGATCTGTATTAGTCCTGAAGAAATTCTCGTGTGTAACCCAGATTAATAAGATTAAGCAACCATTGCCCTCTCTCTCTCTCTATATATATATATATATCTCGAGACATATACTCGCTGGAAATGAGCAATAATTCCTGAATCTACTCTGATGCTGGTCACTGAACTGTGATACTATTTTTTTGGTTTTCCAGTTATGCTGTCAGAATGTCTGGGTTGATATATATGTACCTTGACTAATTCTCTTCTCAGCCTGATTAAAGGTAGGTCATCAACCCCAGGCCTTGGGGATTCACAAAGTGTAGAACTCAAGATGTCTTGTATTAAGAAACAAACTTTTTATTTGTGTTCATTATAAAGTTTTGTTTTCTGAGAGACCATAACATAACATTAGTGGAATAATAAAATTTTAATGTTTTTATCACAATATTATGGAACATAGTTAAAAGCACAAAAACTATCAAAATAATAAATTGTATCTTTATGAATTTAGAATTTTTTATGAATGTTGCACAATTTTTGTTATTGTATCTTAATGTGTGTTAGTATTTGTTGTGAAGTATTTCTGAAACTTCTTGAACGTTTTCATTTTCTTACTTAATTGAAGTAACACGTTGATAAGAAATTTTGGTGACTGTACCCAGAAGTGGATGATTGGATTGAAGACGAAGTCACATTTTAATCATGTTCCGGAGGAAAACTTGCAAGTTAACAAAAGGATGGAAGTAATATAGCATGGAGCATAGAGCACAGAGTTCGGATAACCAAAAAATTGATCACGATATTGAGCACATTACGATCACAGACAGTCTGGACATTAGTGGAGCAGACAATTCACGGTCGTTGGTTCCTGTAGTAGTAGCTGTTGCTGAGCATTCTTCACCGTTATAATACTTTTTACAAACAAACAAAGCCTGTTGAAAGATTGCTTTACAGTCGCATGTTACCAAAACTCTTCACATTAAATTTTACCCCATTACTGTTTCAATTATTCTTCTATTCCCTTTTTCTTTTTTCTGTTTTTATAATTTTATTGAGTGGCTGCATTTTGGCTTTTTGTCTCCAGTCAAAGCACAGGTTTCCTATTGTTGTTAAACAAGCACAGTATTGGCTTTATGGAATAAAATATAAATATGATTGATACTTTAACCAAGATAGCAAGTTACTAGAGAAATGTAATCAAGTAAAAGCAGCAATCGATTTAAAACTTTAACTGGCTTAGCTAGTAAGGGCTCTAGTCAAAGTACTGCAGAGCTATGATCGTATATTTCCTTTAGGGAGCCTTTCTTTGTTGTTTAGTTTGGATCTCTCGCGGAAGAAACAAATAATAATAAATATAATAAAATAAAAAACAGAGCAATTGCTCTGAAGGGTAAGAAACTTACCTCATGCAAAATGCACCACAAGATGTTTGATAATGGTGATGATGCAGCAATCTCGTGGTGGCTTACCCCCAGGTTCGGGATGGACCGCTCTTTGGCCAACCAGTGATCTCTTACACTAAAGCCTACCGGTATGATGGGTTCCAAAGACCCTCCAGTGTTTAAATTAGATTCAAGTGTTGGAGAGGAAGCAGAATAATGTTAGGGTTGTGTGTTTTCATACCTCTCTAAGGGGTTTTTTCTTTCCCTCGTATGTTTGCATGGGAATGGTGGGTAGTCGCTCCACGTGGCGGCTTGTAGCTGGAGGATCAGAACTGTGTTAGAATACTTGAGAGGACCACCTTTACACTCCAGGGTGGCGTGTGTCAGAACGGTGTCAGGGGCGTGGCGATTGTTGCAAGTACATGCCACACCCACGCCTCTGATGCATGCCAGGGCGACCAGTGTCAGAAGTGGGCCCTCCAGACGCGGTCGAGCGCTGACCCGATCAGAGGGCAGTTTTGGGCGTCCGTTCAGGTCGAGAAGGCGAGGACGAATGGCCTGGATACCTAGTCGGCAACGACCAGGTGGCATGGGATGGACCTCTGGTCTGGTCTGGAAACCCTATCACCAGATGC
This sequence comes from Euryodendron excelsum, assembly GCA_033060915.1. NCBI lineage: Eukaryota > Viridiplantae > Streptophyta > Magnoliopsida > Ericales > Pentaphylacaceae > Euryodendron > Euryodendron excelsum. Next base: position 209,416 of record CM065390.1, read on the forward strand.
CCCCAATTCATCTGGCCAGCTACTCGGGGTCAGAGGAATTCCAAGGGACGGCCCAACCACGAAACGCGGAGCGCATTTATGGCGGGTGCGGCGCAATAATGACGGGAGCTGTCACATCGCTTCATATACCCCCACGTGGCAGCAAGGGATTGGTCGTCAGTAGTCGAAAAGACGTGTTGTTTTTCAGCCGTTGATGTCCCATCATCGTAGGCCATCTAGGCCGTTGATTTCAAAGGTGTAGGGGGAGTTTTGTGAGGCGGTTGCCCCCATTTTCCCTTAGTGCCTTTTACCAAATACGCAAAAAAAGAAAAGAGAAAACCTTATTCGCCGTCCTCAACGTCGCCTCCGTCGTCTCCGGCTAGTTAAAGGGTTCCATTCCTCAAGTCGAGTAGCCGGCTTGCTTTAAAACTCGCCGCCGGTGTTTCAAATCGCTGTAAGCTTTGCCCTCAGGTTGTATGTACTGGTTTATTACTCGTTGCGTGTTCATTTTTTAGGGAAAGGGCCAGATTCCCGACCTTTCAAGGTTTGTCGATAGGCCAGAGTTCTTAGAATCCGTCCTTGGGGACTTGTATGAGTTGTTCAAACCGGTGTTTGACAGGATTGAGGGCTGTAGGCCTCTAGGCACAATGTCGAATCCAGAGGGGGTTAGTTTAGACTCGGAAGAGGCCGATTCCAATGGGTATCGGGTAGAGAGACGTCGAACCTAGGAGGAGGCCTCTGTGGGGAACTCCAGGGGGTCCCAAGGGATCTCAGAGTCAAGGGAGGCCGAGGCCGCCCACTCTGGCGTCGGGGAAGAACGGGACCAACCCGCTAAGGTCGCTGCTCGGGCCCCTGAGGTCGGGCCAGGAGAGGAGGATGACCCCGGGTATGAGGCGGTGGGGGTCTCCTCCTCCCTTGATAGGGAAAAAGTTGTTGCCCTTCGACGGGTATACCAGATCCCAAAGGGGGTTAGGTGTAGGGTTCCCAACCCTAAGAATTGGGCGTGTTCGCTCAAGGAAGGGGAGAGAGCGATTTTCAAAGGCTCACTAGCTGGTGGCCTTTGCTTGCCGTTCCCTCGGCCAGTTAGGGAGATTTTGCAGAGGTTACGCCTCTCTCCGGGACAGCTATCGCTGAACGCCTAGCGGATCATGGCGGGCTGCATGATCCTCTAGCAGATCGTCCATGGGAAGGATGTGACACCAGAGGAATTCTCATACTGCTACAGGCTAGCCGAGCGTGAGAAAGGATACTAGTACTTCTCGGGTCGGTCAACAGGGCTCAACTTGGTCGGCGAGCTTCCATCTTCACACAAGAACTAAAAGGACCGGTTCTTCTTCATTAGCGGAGAGGGCTGGGAGTTCTGCCCCTGGGAGACAGACTTCTCTGCTCGGATCCCCAGGCAATAGGGTTACCCGAGTAAGAAGGGTATGTTCTTTTTCCCGAGTCTCCCTCTTTTTCCTTGCGCTTGCGTCACCCGTTCTGACTTAGGTGTACTACAGGTGTCAGGTCGGGTTAAACCCCTTTTATCAGCCGAGCATAAGGCGGCCGTAAAGGTAGTCCAAGAGTAGGAGTTTCGGGCCGCCAAAGACTTGGTGACTGTCGAGGCGCTCGCCCAATACCTCTTGGGGCCCGAACCGAGCAGAGAAGCCTTGGCTGCAGAACATGAGAGGAGTGAGTACATTTTTGCTTCTATTATGCTGGTTGCTTTTTGACACTTCTAGTCATTCTTTGCAGATGGCCAGTCTGCCACGGTTACTCAGGCCGATGCTGCAGCGATCCAGTCAGGCCCCCAAACATCCTAGCCAACTGCAGACTCGGCCGCCATGAGCTTCGACATCAACTACCTCGCCAAGAAGAGGGCGACAGCGGTTGGTGCCTCAGGATCGAAGCGCCAGAAGACCGCCGAGGTTACCAAGGAACTCCCCCCTCCCCCTCCTCCTCCGAAGAAGGCGTCCCCCCAGAAGGGGAAGGGGCAGGTGTCCGTGGTCGTCAGGCCTCCCCCAGGGTATTTAGAGGGATCACAGTCGAGGCATGGCACGATCGTCCCAGCAGACTCCTAGGCCCATACCAGTCCAACTGCTTCTGCCCCGACCAATGTCATCGACAGCTCGGACATGGCCTGGGAGAGGGTGGCAGAGGCAGTAAGGCCTTTGGACATCACGAGGTTAAGAAAGCATCTCAATTCGCGGTTGGTCAGAGATGCCAACCACGATCTGTTTAAGGTGAGCCCCTGTTCAGTTATCATCCCGCTCTTCATCAACCTTTATGTAGTCTATTTAAGTTCTAATCGTTCGGTTTTCAGTCTTTTGCCAGGGTCATGGCCTTGGGCCACCGCCTGGGAACTTCAGAGAAAGCCCTTCAGGAAGAGAAGGCAGCCAGCTCAGCGCTCATCCAAGAGGTCCAAACGCTGAAGGGCGATGTCTCGACCGCCCGTGCAGAAAGGGACTCGGCCCTCGAGGAGCTCCAGTCAGCTCGGGCCGATAACGAAAGGCTCGTCAGGCAGGCCAACAAGCTGCTGTTGAGCTTCTCAGCTGAGGAGGCCAAAAGGCACGAGCTGGATAAGACTGTAGCAGCTCACAGCGAGGAACTCAAAAAGGCAATAGCTGAGGCCGTTCAGAAGTTCAAGAAAGGGGATGACTTTCAGGCCTTGTTAGAGCCCACTTTTCTCATGGGCTTCGAGATGGCTCGGAAGCAGGCGTCAAAGAAATATCCCGAGTCGGACTTATCGGGTTTGGACCCCCTTGACGGAGTCGCGCCTGTGGATGGCCAGGATGCCACTGACCAAGTGGTCGAAGAAGGGGCCCAGACGAATACTGCTGGAGAAGGCCAGACCGCCAAGGCTCAGCTAGAAGCCACTGCGGGTGACCAGGTCATTGATGCTCAGCGCGCCGACACCGAGGGACAAACTACCGAGCACGCTCAGGCGTGAGTGCAACTCGAGCCCCCTCGTTTTGCTTCGATAGTTGTCCTCTTGCTTTTCTTTTGTCGTTTTTTTTTTTTTTTGTAAAGGGCGTCCTTATACTCTGTGCATTAATGAAATTACATTTTGTCCTTATACTCTGTGCTTGTTGTATTTTCTGAGCATTTGATTGGAGTGACTTGTAGAATGCCTGTAAGTGCTAACGAGGGCCTGGGCGGCAACTATAACTGAACAGGTTCGATTTCTGTCCCATTGCCACTGAAGGCCCTCCGGCTTTGCTCGGCTCTTGGCCAAGCAGGTTCCACTTCAGCGCCACTGCCAATTAAGGCCCTCTGGCTCTGCTCGGCACTTGGCCAAGCAGATTCAATTTCTGTGCCATTGCCACTTAAAGCCCTCTGGCTCTGCTCGACACTTGGTCGAGCAGATTCAATTTTTGTGCCATTGCCAATCAAGGCCCTCTGACTCTGCTCGGCACTTGACCGAGCAGATTCAATTTTTGTGCCATTGCCAATCAAGGCCCTCTGGCTCTGCTCGGCACTTGGCCGAGCAGATTCAATTTCTGCGCCATTGCCAATCAAGACCCTCTGGCTCTGCTCGGCACCTGGCCGAGCATATTCAATTTCTGTGTCATTGCCAATTAAGGCCCTCTGGCTCTGCTTAGCACTTAGCCGAGTAGTGCCGAGCAGATTCAATTTATGTGCCATTGCTAATTAAGGCCCTCTGGCTCTACTCGGCATTTGGCAAAGTAGATTCTATGTCGTTTCCATGCAAGTAGATAGAATCTATGTTGCTTCAGGTAGACAATTACTGAACAGTCACTTTTATTGATATTCTGGTGAATTACAAGTAGGATTCTTTCAAGAATAGTACTTCCTCAGGTGCTCTGCATGCCACAGATGCGGGAGCTCCTTACCTTCTGAGTTCTTCAACCTGTACGTCCCCTTCTTAGTACTGCTGATCACCTCGTAAGGTCCTTCCCAATTGGGTCTGAGCTTGCCCTCTTTGGGATCTTTAGTAGACTAATTGACTCTCTTCAAAACGAGGTCCCCGGTCGCAAAGTCCTTTGGTCGGACTCTGGAGTTGTGGTATTGGCGCATCTTCTACTGGTAGGAAGCCACCCTCATGGCCGTATGCAGCCTCCTTTCTTCCAACAAATCAAGGTCGACATTCATCGCCTTGCCATTGGTCGCAGGGTCGAACTGCACCGTTCTGGGACTGGGAAGGCCGAGCTCTACTGGAATGACGGTTTCGGTGCCAAAGATGAGTGAGAACGGGGTCTGTCCCATGGATACTCTTTCCGTTGTTCTGTAGTCCCAAAGGATGTTAGGGAGCTCCTCCACCCACAAACCCTTGGCCTTCTCCAACTTTGTCTTTAGAATCTTCAAGAGGGACCTGTTGGTAACTTCAACTTGGCCGTTCGCTTGAGGGTGCTCAGGGGACGAAGCGTGGTGGCTGATTCCCAGGTCAGTGTACAGCTGGTTGAACTGCCTGCCCACGAACTGCTTCCCGTTGTCTGTGATCATGACCTTGGGGATTCCGAACCTGCACACAATGTTCTGCCACAAAAACTTCTTCATCTTCTCCTCAGTGATCGTCGGTAGGGCTTCTGCCTCTGCCCACTTTGTGAAATAGTCAATCGCTACCACCGCAAACTTCGTTTGTCCTTTGTCGAGCGGCAGCGGTCCCACGATGTCGACCCCCACTGTGCGAAGGGCCAGGGGGTCTGGATCGGGGTTAGCTCCTGAGAGGGCAGTCTTGGGACATTGGCAAATCGTTGGCACTTGTCACACTTCTTGACGAATTCTTGAGCATCTTTTTCTATGGTGGGCCAATAGTAGGCCGTCCGTAGTATCTTCTTGGCGAGGGACCGGCCACCAGAGTGGTTCCCGCAGACCCCCTCGTGGACCTCCTGCATTATGTAGTCTACCTCTTCCTCATTGGCACAACGAAGCAGCGGCATGGTGTGCCCTCTTTTGTATAGTATCCCGCCTTGTATGAGGTATCTACTCGACCGGTACTGAATTCGCCTCGCCTCATTCCGGTCTTCAGGCAGGGTTCCGTTCTTCAAGTAATTTTTGGTCTCGCTCATCCACAAGGATTCGGGCACAATCTGGTCGATTTCCGAGCTTTGGATGCTCGGTGAATCAAGAATTTCGATCAGGACGTTCGGGTCGGGCTCATTTGACGAGGCTATCCTGGCCAGTCGGTTTACCTCTTCATTCTGCAATCTCAGGACACGTTCCAAGAGTATCTTCACAAATCTTCTAGCCAGGCTCTTCGCCACTTGGCAGTATTGCTTCATGTTGTCCTCTCTTGCTTCGTACTCTCCCTGGACCAGCTCCACTACAAGCTGAGATTCGCTTCGGACCACTATCTGTTCGGCCCCCATTCGCCGAGCCATTCAGAGACCGGCAATGAGTGCTTCGTATTCAGCGACGTTGTTGGTGGCGGGGAACTTGAAGCGGAGCGCATATTCCATCTTGTAGCCATCCGGGGTGACGAGAACTACATCGACACCATCGGAATCATGAGTGGAGGAACCATCAATGTTCAGGATCCAGTGGCTGTCAGGTAGGTAGGCTTCGGGGGTGGTAGGGGGCAGGTTTGTGAATTCTGTAATGAAATCCGCAGCCGCCTGCCCTTTGATCACAAGCCGGGGTCGGTAATGGATGTCGAACTGACTGAGCTCAACGGACCATTTCACTAAGCGTCCTGACGTCTCGGGCTTGTGTAGGATGTTCTTCAAGGGTTGATCAGTGAGTACCACAATCGTGTGGGCTTGAAAGTAAGGCCGCAGGCGCCGAGCTGCCGTTACCAACGCGAGAGCCATGAGCTCTATCTTCGGGTATCGTTCCTCTGCTCCACACAAAGCACGACTGGTGTAGTACACTGGCTTCTGGATCCCCCCTTCTTTTCGAACAAGAGCTGAGCTCACTGCTGTCGCCGACACTGCCAAATAGAGAAACAATTCTTCCCCTGGGACTAAGATATTGTTTGAGTTAAGATATTGTTTGAGTTGACCGAACGTTGCTTCACACTCCTCGTTCCACTCGAACGCCTTGCGCAAAATTTTAAAGAACGGAAGCCACTTATCGGTGGATCGAAAAATGAATCTGTTCAGAGCTGCAACACGTCTCGCTAGCCGCTGAACGTCCTTCGTCATCCGGGGCGCCTGTATGTCGATAATGGCCTGAATCTTTTTTGGGTTAGCCTCAATCCCCCTTTGTGAGACCATAAAACCTAGGAACTTCCCCGAGGCGATGCCGAAAGCACACTTGGCGGGATTGAGTTTCATTTGGTACTTGTGGAGTGTCTGGAACGTCTCTTCGAGGTCTCGCAGGTGGTCGGTGGCCTTCTTGCTTTTCGCCAATATGTCGTCCACGTAAACTTCCACATTACGGCCAATCTGTGATTTAAACATAAGGTTGACTAGCCGCTAGTATGTTGCCCCAGCATTCTTTAACCTGAACAGCATGACATTGTAACAATAGAGCCCTCGGTCTGTGATGAAGGCCGTATGCTCCTGGTCGCGCTCCGCCATCCAGATCTAGTTGTATCCTGAAAAAACATCCATAAAGGTTAGCACTTCATACCTCGCAGAAGAGTCGACGAGGAGGTCAATGGTTGGTAATGGAAAGCTGTCTTTGGGGTATGCTTTGTTCAGGTCGGTGAAGTCAACGCACATCCGCCACTTCCCATTAGACTTCTTCACCATGACAACGTTGGAGAGCCAGGTGGGGTAGCGCACTTCCCTGATGAACTTCGTCTGTACCAACTTCTCTGCCTCCTTAGCAACGGCATCATTCCTTTCCGGCACAAAGTTCCTTCGCTTTTGTTTGACCGGTTTGGCCTCAGGATCAATGTTCAAGTAGTGAGCCACTACTCGGGTGTCAATCTCGGGTGTGGCAGCGTTATCCTTTAGGAATCTCCTCAACTGCTGCTTCAACTCCTCGGGTGTGGCAGCCCCGATTTTCACAGCTCTGCTCTGCCCCGAGGTCCTGACCAGGACATCTTCTAGTTCTTCAGCCGGCTTGCCTCTTCTGACTTCCTCTTCATCCCTAGGCTCAAGCTCTTCAATGACCAATGTCTCCTTGCTGTGTCATCCTTTGAGGGAGGCCGTGTAGCACTCCCTTGCTTCCTTCTGGTTGCCCCTCGCGCATCCGACCCCTGTGTCAGTCGGGAACTTGACCTAGAGATGATATGTAGAAGTGACCGCTTTGAACTGGTTCAGAGCGGTTCTGCCAATGATGGCGTTGTATGCCGATGGGCAGTCCATAACCAGAAAGTGGACCATTTTCGCCGTCCTATGTGGTTCCTCCCCGAGGGTGACCGGTAAGGCGATGGACCCAAGAGGGACCACCCGGTCCCCAGTGAAGCCGACTAGGGGGCAACTGACTAGCTTCAACTTCTCTCGGATGATCTGCATCTTTTCAAAGGCCTCCCAGAATAAGATGTCGGCTGAGCTTCCGCTGTCGACCAAGATTCTCCAAGTTTTGAAGTTGGAGACCACAGCGGAGATAACTAAGGGATCGTCATGGGGCTGATGTAGCTCGGATGCTTCGTCTTCCGTGAAGGTGATCGCGGGGCCTTCAGGCTTTGTCTTCTTGCTGGCTGTCCCGACCAGCATTACCTCCGCTTCAGTTCGGATATCCCGAACATGCTTTTTCCTTGCAGAAGAGGACGATCCTCCTCCAGCGAATCCTCCTGCAATGACCCTTATCTCCCCAATGGGCTGGGTGTTGGTCTCTGTCCTCGTCGGGCTGCGTCGTTTCGCCCGTGTCCGATCTCGGCCAGCCACATAGCTGTTGAGTCTGCCCCATTTGATCAAATCCTCAATCTGCTGCTTCAGGTCAATACAATCCTCCATGTCATGGCCATGATCACGGTGGAACCGACAATATCTCCTTCTATTCCTCATGTTCGAGGGTGTCTTCAGAGATTCTAGCCATTTTAGGTCTGGCTCGTCCCTGATCTCCATCAGGACATCTTTCAGCTTTGTCGTGAGAGGGGTGAACGTCCTATCCAGACCACAGTAGTGTTCTCGTCTCTCCTCTCCCCGACTCCTCGCTCAGTTGCTAGTTCTACTCATCTTCGCCTCCCTCTCATCATTTGAGGTTCCGCCTGACCTTTTCTTCTCAGTGCGCGAGCCGCCGCCCTCGTCGTTATCTCGCCTGGCACTCATGGCA
>CM065390.1:222500-417500 GCA_033060915.1 Euryodendron excelsum
CCTTTTGAATGCACAATTTTGAAAAGTCCATAAGAAAATCTTCCTTCATTTTGTTGTGAAACTCATTCTGTAGTTGCAATAAAAATTAAAAGACCAAGTACAAACATGATTACTCTATACACAAATCAATAGGCTGTTGGATTGATGCACAATAGAAACCTAATAATCAACAGAGTAAAAATGTATAGGCAAACCACTATATAAAAAAATGAATACTTTATTGAAGAGTAATGTTATACAAATAGAAAATATTTCCAAAAAAAAATTATTGAGTACTAAATGATGTGGTTGAAACATAAATTTTCAAAACACTTATCAGGATGGCTCTTAATTATAAAAAACGCCATAGCCACAGACTTTTTGGTAGAATAGCGTTGTCTTTTATTAGATTAGGGCCTTAAAGAGGATTTTAAATTGCTGGAGTGCCAGTAAAATAGATTTTTGGTGAGACAATAGATATATAAATATAGTATACATAGGAGGGTTTTGCCCCTGCCTAAGACGATGTTGCTTGTAATCTGTTCAAATTTTATTCATGATAATGACTCCCAACTTTATATGTGAATTATAAACTCACAGTTACTCGATCCTGATCATGCTCTTCCAACCAACTCTCTCAAAAAATCAGGAGAGGAGAAGTAGATCCATCGGTCCCTTCATTTTTGGTTTCACATCATGACTGAAATTGCTGGTTGTTTGATGTAGTGGAAAAATCGATCCCTTTGGAGAAACCATCATTAATTTTATTTTTCCACTGTGATAACATAGGCATCTTGCTTCTTATTCCAGTTCTGCTGCTTTTCAGCATTACAGTGACTGGCTTCTCTTAATTTTTTTCTAGGATCATATTCAGAATAAAAACGCTGGTCATAAAAACTTAACTCAGCTCATGTTATATACTTATCATACACCTCATTCGTATCACAGCAGCATGATTCATGCAGGTTTACCCAACTTCTTCCACACATTTCTTTGCCTAATTCAACTGTAACAGGGGAACCTTAATGATTTGAAGCAGCAGGTTTAAAAGTTTCAAGCTTGACATCATAACTTGAGATCATAATATGCAAAAGCAAAATATCCTTTCCATTGGTTGTTTGCCCTTACTTTTTGCTTTTTTACTTGTGTTAAATCTTGTTATCTTCTTAGTTATCAACAAATAATTAAACAAGTAAAACAAAATCATTTGCCTCTCATCTGCCCTTTATATTCCACTGCTCCTCTGCCCCTTGATTGCTGCATATTGACCTCTTTCAAATTTTACTCTACCTTTTGGTACTGATATCCTTAAAGGTTGTATTGACTACTTCAAATTTTGTATTGTTTTACCAACTTAAAGGTTACCATTCATGGAACTTGCTTGAAATCAGTGTCGCTGCTTTGCAAAACCAAATTGGATGTTGTCTGCGTACCACTTTAAACCAAACTTGCAAGCAAGCTCCTTCCTTGAAAAAATAAGTCCATGAAAATGAACTCCTTTATTCATTTCTTTAGTTTTTGGTCCTTTTCAGAAGCCTAAGAAAGTGGTCCAGTAGATCTATACCTCCACTTAGCAGTGGCCTCGTGACTCCATCGCAATTAAAACATTGTGACATGGTTGTGATTCAGCAACTTTGCTAGATACGTCTGATGGTATTGCATCTAAGCAAGAGGAAGCCATATGATGGCCACTGCTGCTGTTATCGGACTCAATGCAGGAAAGAGGCTCTTGAGTTCCTCCTTCTATTATTCTGATCTCACAGAAAAGCTGTCCTGTGGTAACGATTATGGATTGGCACTCCATCAGACTGCTTCAACAAAGAATCTTATCGTGGCAAAGAAGTCTTCCAATAATAGTACTAGTTTTTTGTCCAACCGACACACACAGTCCATCAAAGCTCTTAAAGAACATGTGGGAACTGCTTCTGATCCTTCATCTGCAGAGGTGTGGCTTCATAGATTGAACCACTTGGAGGAGGAAACATCCCATCCAGGATTTTCGGTGGAGGCTCTCCTATTGTTACAGAAGTCTATGCTGGAAAAGCAATGGAATCTTTCAACTGAGACAGTAATAGCAGATTCAATAAGAAAAAATACGGACAAGAAGATGCAGGTCACTGGTTCAGGGACATCTGCTCGCCGGCGGAGAATAGATACTAGGAGGAAACTTCTGAGCCAAAATAGTTCCATGATTCTACTAACTAAGCAGCTAAGATCCATTGTCAGTCCAGAGCTGCTTCAGAACCGTTTGAAAGGATATGTGAAGGGTGTAATAAGTGAAGAATTGCTCAGCCACTCAGAAGTTGTGCAACTATCTAAAATCATAAAAACTGGTCTTCATTTAGAGGAGCATAAATCAAGGTAATTCAATGTTTTTCTTTCTTATTTGTTTGTCTATTTTGAGTGAATGAGGCATTTTGATTCAATAACTTGTTTTGTTACTACCCTCATTATGTATGTCACTTTTCTTCCTGGATGAGATTTTTACTGCAACAGAAGGGAACTGATAGAAACATAGATTCCTCATCAAAGAAAAGTGAAATGCCAGTAATTTTGTTTCTTTCTTGTTTACTAGTTCATCCATCTTTTGCAAAAGGTAAAATGTCTCTCTTTGTCTTGTTCATCCATCTACAGTGAGATGGTGTGCTAAGTGCTCAGTTTCAAACTGTTCTTCTCTCTCCCTCTCTCTCTTTCTGTCTCTCCCTCTCTCTCACTCACGGTCTTAACGAGTGTAAATCTTTAATGACTAAATTTTCTAATGTATAATACCTATATTTACATGGTTCATTATATTTTTTTACAATAGTTTCCTTTTTTGTGTAATTTAGGCTCCATTTGTGCCCACTTATGAGAAATATTTATTCATGTACAAATTATTATGCATTTTTTTATTTTTATTTATGTAGCATTTTGGGATCCAATCCTGTAACCCCTCCAATGAAATGCACTTTAACGACTACACAAACTTGCCCTGAAGCACTTTAACCACTACACAAACTCTTTTAAGCTAAATGCACCATTGCATCAAACAGGGCCTAAGAAATTTACAGTGCCTGTGCCATCAGAGAAATGGATGCATGAAAAAGATGTTGAGCCATGTTTCTCCTTTGGTAGCTTGGAGCCATTTTTAGTTAGACTCTTCAAACTCCCAAGAAAGGATATGTGCAATAGGTGGAAAACTTGGAGTGGAACCACATTTTTCTCATCCTAAGAATCATTGATTTATATTACTCCATGCCTTTCAAGTGTGACTGTCTAACAAAATATCTACATGTACATCTATGCTTTTATTAAAAGGTACCTTTTTGTGAGGCCATGTCAAGTTTTCACGTTACCTAAAAAACAACAATTCTTTTAGATTTGCTTTTAATTTAATCACTAGTGTAAAGCAGTAAAACTAGTGAAAAGTAACCACCCACTAACCCTACACTTCACGGGTGGTTTCTCTCATTTCACCTGCCTCATAGGCAGTTTTTAGGCAGTTTCTTTTACTTTCAAAAACTACCTCCATAATGTTGCCAAGTGTCTTGCATAAAGAGAAGTCCTCTATAGTGTTGCCACGTCTCTTAAAGAAACATTTCCTTTGTGTACGCGTTGTGTGCCTCCACTTCTATTTTATATATAGGTAGATCTTAGTCAGATCTTTTCTCTTCTTGTTTGCATGACTTCTGCTGAATGGGAATTTCAGAGTGAAGGAAAGATTAGGATGCGAGCCTTCAGAGGAGCAACTCGCAACTTCCCTCAGGATTTCTCGTGCTGAGTTACAATTGAAATTGATAGAGTGTTCTTTGGCAAGGGAAAAGCTAGCAATGAGCAATGTTCGTCTGGTCATGTCCATTGCACAAAGATATGATAATATGGGTGCAGAAATGGCTGATCTTATTCAGGTGATTGTCTTTTTGTCAGCTTCAGGGAGATGCCACTATGTTGCACTTACTCTAATCTGCTTAATATGGAGCTGCAGATTCCTCTCATATGGAAATTTCCTTTTTGTCTCATGTAGGGTGGCCTGATTGGACTACTCCGAGGGATTGAGAAATTTGATCCTTCCAAAGGGTTCAAAATTTCCACCTATGTGTACTGGTGGATCCGTCAGGTGACATTGACATTTTCTTTTTCTGAAATTTAAAAAATTGAGGGCGTGGTGAAATGATAGCTGCCACCATCACCAATAATTTGTAGATTCTTTAGGATCATCGTTGCATGAGATGATTATCTTCTTATATAGGCAAAGTTATAGTTTATGGAATCCAATTTCTGTTGACTGAGACAAACAGCATCATAAAGTATCAGAAGCAGGTCTTTGACATCCAAAAGAATTAAGAGCATAGCCATCCAAATGTAAACATGCAGAAATCGTTTCAGTTGTGATCATGAAGCAGGTCCTACCTGATTTCATGCATCGTGAAGGCTTCTTGATGCCTTGGTCTGAGACCCATGATTAGATGACATGGCACGTAGGTTTATTTTGGTAGCTTGAGTCATGGGGGTAATTTTTTGAATGTGTAATATTTTTTTGAAGGTTTGATTGGTGATCTCTCCAAATAGGCTACTTGAACTTCCTCAAATTTGCTGTTTTTAGAAGTTTAGTGCTATTTCAAGTATAGAAATTAATTCATAGTTGGTCATCATGTGGGGATAGGATTAAGTTTAAAAGCTTTCTTTGTGTGTTGAATATGCACAAAGCATGTCATAAAGGCCCATGGAATCAAAACAGAACTACGGTAAATGGATGGACAAAGTTTAAGTTTATTTTAAGATGTTTACTCTATATCCCTGATCTTAAGAGCCTTCTATTTTCTCTTCACTTCAATTCACTTCTCTTGCTTTCTATAGTTTCATCTCTTTCTTCCTTATTTCCTCACAAAACTGTTTTTTGTTACTCTGAATTAGATTTGATCCAAGAGGCAAAGATCTTGTCATCATTAAAACGATTCAGATGCACATTATTTTCTTCCACCTGAAACATTCTCCTGCGATCGTAGCATCAAATGGAGAATGCTAGATTGTCAATCCTGAAGACATGCATACATCATGGTTAAGACTTCTGCAACAGGAGGAAATTAATGCAACTAAACCACTTACTTTCAAGTTCTTGAAGGTCTCAAGTGTATGATATGATCTCCATTTTTGGGGTTCAACTAAGAAAGCCCAAGGTCATTCAGAGTAGAAATGCCGCAACCACTTACTAATAGTCAAACACCAATTGTATACAATTAGTATCTGTTTTGATTAACCAGACCATTTTTTCCCATTCTGATCCGGAGTCTGTGGAACCTCTGTTTAATAGTGGTGGTGATCAAACAGCTCTTGTGACTTCACATGTGCTGCCATTATCCACAAAACTTCAAGTTGTGAAATGCATTATCCCCGATTAATCTTCTCATTTGATTTTTGTTTGCATAGGTTGTGTGTGAAACCAGGCATACAGCAACCTCTGTCACTTCAACTTTGGGAAGAATATAGAGTTTACTGTTTCTAGTTTTGATTTTGATTTTTTTTATTTTTTATTTTTGTGGACACACTGAAATTCTGAGCCCCTTAGTTTTCAATAAAAAATTTGGTTTATTGGATGTTAATTTCCCCAGAATCATCACTGTCATTTTATGTTAGATAAACTGTATATTCTTGTTGTCACATGTATAGATTTTTGTCAGTGAGTGTGTCAACTTAAGAAGGATCTGCTACTTCTCTTTCATGCAGGGTGTTTCAAGGGCATTAGTTGAAAATTCAAGAACCTTAAGATTGCCTACCCATTTGCATGAAAGATTAAGTTTAATCCATAATGCAAAGACGAAACTCAAAGATAAAGGAATAGCTCCGTCGATTGATGTAAGTTTAATTGATTGTTATGTGATTTAATAACAGCAGCTCATACTTTGCATGTCATTGTACCTACATAAATATATGAAAACATGCCTAATCAAGAATTCTGATTTAGCTATATTATGCTTTAATTTTTAAACTCCTCTTTATAATTCACTTGTTTTCCACTTCCACATTTCAGAGCATTGCAGCATGCCTGAACATGTCCCCAAAGAAAGTCAGAAATGCAACAGAGGTGCTAAATACTTTTGAGCTCTATATTCCCTCCATACATTTTGTCAGGGTTGAGGGTTCCCTCCATGTGTCATATCTCCTTGCTTAAAGTAAAATATCTCTCTCTGTAGGCAACAAGTAAGGTCTTCTCGCTTGACAGGGAAGCATTCCCCTCTTTAAATGGTCTTCCAGGAGAAACACTTCATAGTGTAAGTGTACATATACAAACTAAACTCTCTCAATTTGACTCAGCGGAAACTTTAAATCTACATTGCATACACCTACGACATTGCCTCCCTTCGGTTTTTTGGCTATGAGATAAAGTTTGACTCCTCTTTCTATCTTTCCAGTACATTGCAGATAATCGCCTCGAGAACAATCCATGGCATGGAGTAGATGAGTGGGCACTCAAGGTAGTAAGGCAACAAAATGAATTGTTAGAACTTTAAAATGTGAAATGTTGAATGGGTACATATCCACTGCTGAGCAGGAAAAGTTGGTTGCTTGTCTCTCTATCCCAATGAAAAAATGATAAATAAAAATGTGAACTGTTGATGGGAACATATCCAGTGCTGAGCAGGAAAAGTAGGTTGCCTGTCTCTCTATCCCAATGAAAAAATGATAAATAAAAGGCAATTTTGTACACATCAACAAATATTCCTGTATTGTCCTGCTCAAAATCAACAAATTGATATCATCGCTGATCATTTAACATTTTATGTGCTACCTATAGTTGCAGAATCCTTCTAGAAGGATTGTAGGATGTCTTTTTTCTTTTTGGTCCCAACTTCTTCCTTCCTCCTCCCCACCCAAAAAAAAATATGAAAGTTGGAGAAAATCTTTTAGAGATTAATCTTCTCACTGACTCAGCAAAGGCTCATGCCAGAAGCAGTGAGGCCTTCATGAGACACGCATAAGGTAAAAGGCTGTCATCAGAAACTAGGACATACAGTGTCATTTTAGTTTGTATTCCTTTCACGTAGCTTATTCGGAGTTATTTATTTATTTATTATTGTTAAAAATATTTAAAGTTTACAAAAACAATTACAGCTTTATTCGACAGTGGGGATTGAGAAAACCAAATTTTAGGGGATTAAGAGCATTGGCTCACAAAATTCTTCCCAAGGCTGCTGGTGGTTCAGGCTTTTAGATGAAAATAAAATTTACTCAATTTGACTATACTCAAGTTGGGATATGCAGGGGCGGAGCTAGCGACGCCCCACCCCCCCGGGCATCTCTCAACTTGCAAAAAATCCATTTTGCCCTATAGTATTTTTTTTCTCACCTTTGCCCCCTAGAATTTGTAAATTGCCCTCCAATTTTAAAAAACTCCACTTTCACTGATAATTTTAGAAATATTTCTTAATTGTCCCCCTAAAATTTATAAATTGCCCCCCTAAATTCATAAATTGCCCCCTCAAACTTCTTTTAAAACTCAGCTTTTACCTCTAGTAGTAAAAATATATACCAATTTGTCCTCTAAAATTTGTAAATTGTCCCTTATATAGCCCCTTTATATATACTAAAGGGTGCACACATGCGATGTGTGTGCAATTTTTAATTATTGTTAGAGATGATGGTAGTAATAATCTCTAGAATCACCGGTGTTGATGATTGTAATCTCTTGAATAAGTGGAGTTGAAGATTTTATCAATGTCCGCAAGTGAATAAGGTGATGTAAAGTCCAAAATATATGAATAATTGAAGCATTTTTCAAGAGGAGTAGTTACGTTAATTTTTCCTCTTACTTATTTGCCCTTGCAATTATTGAGAAGCAAACTAATTGAAACAGTAATAGAATATATTTAATAGGTCAAGTTAGGGGGGAAAAAGTGTCACGTTGTGTGATACAACTTCAAAAAGAGGCAGACATGAAAGGGGGTTCTTCCTTTATATATTAGTGTAGATTACATATATATAAGCATATATACACTTTACATATGAAGTCTAGTTGTGATTACAGAAAATTTTCTTTAGATTATGATTAATGGTTGCCCCCTCTGTAACTGGGGATATGCAAATACAACTTCATCATAGTGGGCTCAACTATAGTCGAGTTGAACTGAACCCGCATTCTAAAGTGTTTAGAGTTTCGAAAGTGAAAAAAGTAATTGTCTTGGTATTATATAACAACTAATATTAGAAGAACAACTTATACCAAATTTATACATATATTGATATATATATATTCTTTTTTGATAAGTAAAAATTATCTATTGCAAAAGATGGCACTTCCTCTTGTACCCAAGATGTATAGAAAAAAGAAACCCCTAGATCCTCCCTCTAAAGAAGAGATAACCTATAAAATCTATGATAGCAAAAGAAGAATCACAAAAATTTCCCAAAAGCCAAAAATGAAAAGTATGTAATAAAGTTGCCTGTAGTCGATTAACTGGTTGTTATTTGCTAGCTGCAGGCATGCTTATATATTCACGCGCGGTATGCATGCATATTTGTTTTTATATATAGGGACACTCTGTTCTACGTGTATTGATACTCTATGATACGCCAAATTGGTTTTTAGTTATTTGTTCTAGCTAGTTGACCCACTTGGAAGCCCTTTATTTTGGGTTGGTTGGTGGTTATTTGCTAGCTGCAGGACTGCTTATATATTCGCGAATGGTTATGCACATGCCCACCTTTATTTATATATTTTTTTCAATTAGAAAGATTCACGTTGAGGAAAAAGGAGAGGCAAACTGATATAGCTGCATATTTGTTTTTATACTTAGAGACACTCTGTTCTACATGTATTGATACTCTATAATATGCCAAATTGATTTTTAGTTTTTTTACATATAGCAAATTTTTTAATGTTGTTTTCTCTGTTTAGACTAGT
This sequence comes from Euryodendron excelsum, assembly GCA_033060915.1. Classification (NCBI taxonomy): domain Eukaryota; kingdom Viridiplantae; phylum Streptophyta; class Magnoliopsida; order Ericales; family Pentaphylacaceae; genus Euryodendron; species Euryodendron excelsum. Next base: position 231,358 of record CM065390.1, read on the forward strand.
GAAGAAAACTAACACTACTAATTCATTTTGCAGGATGAGGTAAACAAACTTATTAGTACAACGCTAAGAGAACGGGAGAGAGATATTATACGTCTTTATTATGGCCTAGACAATGAATGTCTTACTTGGGAGGATATTAGTAGACGGTGGGTACTGCTGAACACTATTTATTACATTTCTCAGTTGGCCAAATGTGCTGATATATAGATCACCTACATTTAAAATGCTTTGGTGTGAATTATGTCATGCATGCACATGAAATTAAAGGACGAATGCTGATGTTAAGCTATATTCTAGGGGAGCACCATTTTTTAATCTTTCCATGCGGTCTAGAATCAAATCATTCAAATGAATTTTAGCCGTCTGATAGATGCAACATTTTGTGTGTGATGTTGACATGATTCAAATTGCCATTTATAGATAGTAGGCAATCAAAGTAAATGATCAAGGATACTGACATGGTGCAGTTAGTGTTTAAGCTGGATCATGTACATGTACTCGTTTTGAACCTATACATTGGTTCCATATTGTAATTTCTAGGTCTTTTTTTCCCTTCCTGTTTATAGAAATGCTTCTTTGCCACGTCCCCTGCAACACCCCCCCCCCCCCTCTTTCTCCAAATTGAGTAGGTTTGTTGACGGCATTCTGTCGAACCCTCCAGGATAGGTTTGTCCAGGGAAAGAGTTAGGCAAGTTGGACTTGTTGCACTGGAGAAACTAAAACATGCTGCAAGGAAGAGAAGGCTGGGGACCATGCTGGTGAATCATTGATTTGGTATGTTTGCTACAGTATAAATTGCATGTAAATATCAAGAAAGAAAAACTTGAGTCTCCAATTTATTTTTCTGATCAGGAATAAGTAGTATACACAGTGATGAAGGGCCTACATCCCCAAACTTTATGTTGTAAGAGTCAAACACCTGATGAAGAGCTTCTAACATGACAAACAATCTCTACTGTATTCTATTTTTTACCCAGATTCTCTGGATGTAAATTTATCATTTCTAGATCCAGATCTAAGTCCTCTTGTTACGTGCTTTGTCTATTAAGCACTTTGCCTTTATTGTTAAAACGTATTCAGACTAATATGAATCATGGGTGTGCAGGTATCCAGCGGAAATTATCATAAATTAGCACTTGTAATGAATATGTCAGTATCTTCTTTTCTTTGTTAGCGTTAGAATGACTCTCCTTGATAGACATGTAGAACTTTTCAGAAACTAAGGAATGATCGATGTACAACTCGGGCTTGATGGAGCTTTAGCATTTTGGGATGCAGTATCTATTTATGACTACATTCAAGAATCTCACTCCAGTTTTGATTTTAGTGCGCTTTAGAGGATAGATTTGTGCCTCAAAAAGCTATAAGAAAAGATGTGGGATAGTTTCCCGAGTTGCTTTTACTTTGTAGACTTGTAGTGTGGGTTCTGCAAGAGCATCGCAGTCAGAGAAGCTCACACCACGTCATTGTCACTGTGCCTATACGGTGCGACAATCTACTAAACTGATGTCATGTGAAAGGACGTGTAGATATAGCCATTATGGTTGTGGATTTAGCATACTTCATAAAAGAAAATCCCTTCAAATCAGCAGTAATTGAATGTAGACATTGTAAAAAAAAAAAAAATACATATATATATATATAATGCTAGCTTATACATATAGTTGTTACAGGAATCCTCCCCAACTTTCAATGGCGAGATGAGTTTAGTCAGTCAACGTGAGTGGATTGTGCTACAATCCTTGCACCATTAACAGTTATGACATACTTTTCCAATACCCGATGTCAAGCTATTAGGTCTAACGCTATTGTTACGGGTTTGATTATCCTGCCTATTTTACCTGAACACTTGGCGTAGAATCGGATTATAAGTTGGGCTGTTCTAATACCATTTATCACGGGCTTTGCCATCCAACCCAAAAGCTCAAGCTATTAGGTAATGCTGACTACTTACTTTATATAACTTAAGATCTCTATCTTCTTATTCGATGAGAGATCGTGACACTTAGTAGCAGTAGTAGTACTTCCCCACAAGGAATTTGTCCAACTGAAACCTGCGATTTGACATTAACTACCTAGTTGCAGTATCAAACAAGAACTGGCAACTTGATGAAAGATTAGAAGAATTGCTTTGCGTGCCACTGAACTTGTTCCTTATGTAGCAACTAATTAAGCAACAACGCGGAGCCGCGCTGAGATCATTTAAGTCCAAAAACCAACTCCTTTAGAGATGTCAATATTGGTGAACTGTATCCATATACTTCGCTGTCTCTCCAAAGAGCAATTCCTGTTGCAAAAAAATTCAGTCAGTCTAATTGCTTTCTTCTCTGTGCTTTCAATTGGTCACATTTGAATAATTACAGAAAATTTTGAAATTCAACCCCACAGTTCCCAAAAAGATTTGGTTGTAGAAATATTGAGAAGTGAAAACATGGAGTGAGGGACAGCCTATCCAAATGTACATGCCAGCTGATCCAAACAAGAAGAATTCCTTGCTAATACTGTTAAAAATGAATTCACTATACAAGGTTATGGTTAACAAGATTCCTGCTCATGAACCTGACAATGCCGTTGCAGATGAAGACTTATCAAAACTTAAAACATGTTACCAATACAAGCATATAAGGTTCCCCGATCCATAAAAAGACAGATTGCCAAAGTTGAACCGGTGAACCTGCAATTATTTTTTAAACAAACATTCTTATTTAGATTTATCACCATTTGTCATCAGTACTAAAATCATCAATGACACAAAACAGAAGAATCAGACCTTAAGATGCCATTCCCAAACCATAAGGTTAATTATAAAAGCAATAAAGGAGAATCACAATCTCACACATGGGGAGCGAAACGTAAGAGAGGATAAAAATAATGAAGCTCAGACAGCACAAGATTAGCAGAAATTGGGAAGGGGGGCAGCATTTGACTTCCACTTTTTCTATTAAAAATAGAGCTGCAAAAATGGCCTCGCCATCTTTCCCCACACCAAAGAGATCTTCAAAAAGGCGTTAACACATGAGTAAACAGTATAAGAAAGTATTCAACAGAACTGTGTTAGCTTCCACAGTCCTCTTGTTAATTTACCACTTAAAGAGTTAATTGCTTGAAATGTGAAAGAAATGTATGTATCGGAGATTCTATTTTGAATTATACCAAAATTCATGAGAAGTTGTCTGTGACATGAAGTAAATTACCAAAGTAATTCTAAGTGACAGAGATAGGACAGAAATATTCTCCCTTACTAGTGAGCTATGTAGGTTATTTTTATGGTTTCTTTACTTTCTAAGTGGTTTACTTCTTCAATGGATTCCATGTACCTTGCTCTTAATAGGACTTAACAACCTCTTTAAATTCATATATTATTATAAGGGAATTTGCATTTGAACCTCATTTTAACTTCTTGAGCACGTTACCGCAAAGAGTGCGATTCCTATCTTTAGCGAAGCTTATTCAAAAATTTTTTTAAGTTAACTTCTTTTTGTTTATAAGAGGAAAAGTTTAAATTTTTTTGACTTTCTTGTTTTTATAAATTAAGATTAGAAGAAAAAAGAGTAAAAAAAACTTTAAAAATTTAACTTTTTTTTTGCTTAAAAGTAAAAAAAATTAATCAAACAAATTGTACAAAAAAATAAAAAAAAAAACCATACCAAACAACCCTAAAACAGCACAAAAATAAGAGAGAGGTGGTGGCCCTGGTGTGTGCACTCTCTTTTCGTAAGACTGGTTGGGTTGGATCGTAAACCCGCCTAAACCCTCCATACCGGGTGAAAGAACCCTAGCCTCCCTTCAAAATAGGCACTCGGCGGCAATCCTTCGACCCTCCACCTCTGCTTTTTTTCTGTGACTCTCTCTTTCTCCGGAGGAAATTATGTTCTGTTATTCGATGAAGCAAAAACAGTGATTGCTGCGACTACCACCACCACCATCACCATCACCATCATCATGAGGAAATCGCAAGTATCAGCATGGTCTCGCGTGGTTCTCAGCCATTTAGGGACTCTCCTCATAGAATTCCCAATCTCCACCAATAGACTACCTCCCCATCATTGTTTCCCTATCTCCTCCTCCCGGACGTTATTCACTTCCCCGCATCGTTATTCTTTTCCGACCCAAACAACAACTACCACTACTTCTTCCGTTGCCATTCCTGTTACTCCTCGTTTCCATTTCCTAAAGCTACCCTTCTCCAATTACCAACTCCGCCCGAGATTTCATTTTCCGGGGAATCGGTTATTTTCCTCCGCAAGAACAATCCAAGAGCTTCTCGCCGACGTCGAGAGGGAAAAACATAGAGAGAGAGAGGAGAAGAGAAGGGCCGGTTTAGATGCTGCAGATATCGACGCTGAATGCGGAGAGGACTACATGGGTGTGGGCCCACTAATCGAGAAGCTCGAGAAGGAGAAGCTGAAAGACTCTGGCGTCGACCTCAACATGTTCGAAGAGCTCACTGACTCTGAGAGCGAAGACGACGAGAGGTTCACTCCAGATGCCATCAATAAACGAGCCGAATTGTTCGAGAAGAAGTTCAAGAGACACGAGGAGCTTCTCAAGAATTTCACCGAGGCCGGTATATACTCTCGATTAACTTCTCCCAACAGCTTAATGCTTGTTTTTTCCCTTCCGAAATTTCAGTCTATGATACTTTCTGCTTCCGACTTCAGGAAGAAAACTAGTGCAGAATGCGTATGTAGAGTGTGATTTCTGTTTCTTCTTCTTAGTTGTTGCTATGTAGTCCCATTGCCGTAATGGATTTGTTGTATCTACAATTTTGGGCAGAGACACTTGACGATGCTTTCAAATGGATGAACAGAATTGACAAGTTCGAGCAAAAACATTTCCAGCTACGCCCTGAGTATCGGGTCATTGGTGAGTTGATGAACCGTCTGAAAGAATCCACTGGCAAGGATAGATTTCTTCTCCAACAGAAACTAAATAGGGCAATTAGGTTAGTAGAGTGGAAGGAAGCTTATGATCCTAATAATGCTGCTAATTATGGAGTCATTCAGCATGAACAAGTGGGACCCTCTGTTGATATTCTGGAACATGCTGGATTCGAAAAGGAAAAACAAATCATACAAGGGGGATTGGATGAAGATGACGATGAGTTTGACGACATGAAAGAGAAGGATGACATATTGTTAGAGAAGCTTAATGCTATAGACAAGAAGCTTGAGGAGAAGCTGGCAGAGTTGGATCATACATTTGGAAAGAAGGGAAAGGTTCTGGAAGAGGAGATCAGAGATCTTGCTGAGGAGAGGAACTCATGGACAGAGAAGAAGAGAAGACCTCTTTACAGGAAAGTATGTATATGCAGGGTTTGTGGTCTTTTATTGATATATGTCTTCATCGTGTCATGAACTGTACTGAAAGCATTGAAAATTTCATCTTTCTTTTAGTTCTATTTGTTGTTTTTTCTATCCGTCATCCTTTTGTCATTCTGCAAATGTTGATCTAGCTTTTGACCATTGATTTTAATAGCATAACATGAAATGTTGATGAAATAGGAACCACAATAATTCTGCCACCTCAAAAGGCCAAATCCTCTACCTTTAACTTTGATGTGATATCTGCATACATTATTCGAATAGGTTGGGTTGTGCAAAAATGTATGTGCTGATTTTTTTCATGGGATTTTTAACGTCTGTTCTTAATTCAAATTATGTTCTATCATTTGATCATGCGACCACACATGTTATCTTTTATCTTCAGCAACAATACACGTGTTAGTGCATTTTGATTGCCCTTATTCGGGTGTGTCTGTCATTTGCATTTAATTGTTAATTTTGTGTTTGCAGATGTGTGTGCATGTTTTCCATCAAATTTATATCTTAACTCACATTGTCGGCAAATAATGGCAGGGTTTTGATGTGAAACTAATTGATGTTAATCGAACTTGTAAAGTTACTAAGGTATTAATGCCTCTTCTTAGTTTTTTGTTTTCTTTGAATCTTTTAGATGAACTGGTTTATAATTTATTTGTCTGATATGCTGTAGGGGGGACAAGTGGTCAAGTATACGGCTATGTTGGCTTGTGGGAACTACCATGGTGTTGTTGGTTTTGCAAAAGCAAAAGGCCCAGCAGTTCCTATCGCCCTTCAGAAGGTATCTTCTGGATGCCTTTAGTTGATCATGGATTTAGGAATGTTCTTTTGAGATAATTGATTAGCTTTGTTGGAGGTCTATCTGTAGTCGGATCATGATGATGCATCCTATAAGTTACCTAGATTTTGCAACATTTTGTGGACTATTAATTTGTTGACAATTTGGATGCTGTTATCTAGTTGTCAAAAGTGGTTAGAAGCAGATTGAAAAGGAATTGCTCATGTAAAAACTATTTGTAGAATTTTAGGATCTTAGGGCCCATTTGGTACAGCTGTCCAACCAAATGGGCCCTTAGTAATGTAAATTTTACGAAATAAATTACTCAGGTCTCGGTGGTAATGTGGATTGCAGGGTGTTAGGGCTGCTAGTAGGAGACTGTGTATAGAGCTAACCTTCGACATAATTTGCACAAAGTGGCTACTCAATCTTGTTTTCTCACTTTTGGAATCTATTTGATGATATCGTTTTGTATGATTTTCTAGAACCAGATTTGGATTTGCTGATCTGATTTGATCTGCTTTATTAAAGGCCAGTCTCCAAGATAGCTTTAGAATCATTGATGGGACTTAGCACATGGTACTACTCTCCAATAACCAAAATTTAGGGGCTGGTGATGATAAAATATTCGAGAGAACCAAAAACTGAGAATTGGAATGATGAGATGGTTGAGTATATCACCTTTTCTTTCTTCTTTTTTTATTTTCTCTTTCCTTTTTTCTTTTTGCCATCTTTAGTTATTAATCACCTCTTTGCTCATATTAAAGCGCACCATCTGCTAGGGTGCTTCTGAATAATAGTTCGTCTCTTCAGTCATTTGAATGTTATTTGCTGCAATTTTGCCATTGCCTTTGAAGCTACACTTCTAATGTTAAAAGATATTTGTGAAAATTATTTTTGTTACCATTATTTTTTTAATAAATAAAATAGATAACTCTAGGTAAAGAAGCATCAAGAGGATGCCACTTATGTACAAAAGAGGGCAGGAATAGGAGGGGAAAAAACTTAAAACACTACACAGTACACACTCCTTTCACTTGCATGTTTTTTATGAAATTCAAAAATTAATTGAGGCTGGAATTCACCATACCGGACAACCAACTATACAAAATAGACCCCAAAAAGGACTCTTTAGTCTTGCATCGGGTGCTTAATTCTTTGAAAGTTCCTCCTATTTCGCTCAAATCAAATAAGCCACGCTGAGCAAAACTGAGTTAGACACCATGCCTTTTTCCTCCTCTTCCTACCCTGTTTACCCGCCTTGCTTGCAAAATTTACCACCCTTCCAAAGCTTCAAAAACCTTTCTATGAAACACCCAAGACATCCCAAAAAATGGTCAAAATCAAAGTCAAACTCCCTAGCAACTGCACAGTGAAGCAAGATATGCGACACAGACCCTCCATCTCCTTTGCAGAAGTAACACCAATTCACTAAAATACAGAGCCCACGAATCAAGTTGTTAATGATGAGGATGTTCCCAAGAGCTACGTACCAACCAAAAATGGCCTCCTTCGTCAGTGCCCCACATGACCAAATTCTATTCCAAAACCAATCACCTTCATTATCCCCTGCTAGCCCCATGTATGAAGATTTTACTCTTAAACTTCCCATCTTGCGAAGCCGTCCATTGAATGTGATCATGCCCAATGGCGGACACACCTTATGCCCGGCAGGGGCCATGGCCCCCCCTCAAATTTGAAAAACCTCTACTACTTATACTAGTTTTGCAAAAGTACTCATTTATTTATACACATGCGGCCCCCCCAACTATTCCTCACTTTTACCTTGTGGTCCCCCCCCCCCCCCCCCCCCCCCCCCCCCCCCAACCAAACATTTGGTTGGTTGGACAAAGTCAAAACTTAAAAAAAATAGTTTTAGGCATTATGGATGAGGTAGCCGAAAAGAGTTTTGGATAAAGGCTCTCTCTCTCATTGTAATCAATAATTTATTATTATTAAAAAACAAAAAAAGTAGAAACCAAACAATATAATTTTAGGTTATATATATAAATATAAAGTAACCAAAAAGCAACTTTTGTTTCTCTTTTGGACAATCTCTCTCTCAATACAACTAGCTTATATCTTCACTATTATTTTTTATGTATATAACTTATATGTTTTTAGTTTTCAATAGAATACTTAAAAGTTGACTTTTTTTTTTTTAATATCTCTGATTGAAGTGTGTTCTCATCATGTTGAATTAATTTGTTGGTGTTTTTTTTTTTTTTGTTTTCCCTTTCAATATGTAGTGTTATGAAATTTTTTTATATGTATTGTTAGTGTTTTATTAATAAAACTTATTTTTCTATTTCTAATTGTAGTGTATTCTCATCATGTTCATAAGTTATTTTTTAGGGTATTTAATAGACAAAAAAACTCATAATATATATTAACCATGATAAAGAAAATTACAGTCAATACCTTCTACAAGAAAAAAGATTCTCAACATTCAAATGGTAGTTGATCTATTTCTTATGTAAGAGGTAAAGTTGAAAGAAATTCCTAATGTCTTCACAGATAAGATATCAATTGTGGCTCACCACATGAGGGCATTGTTATTTAGATTCTGCAGATGACATGTAAAAAATAAGGATCAAAAAAGCAAAAGATGAACAAAAACACAGGCTCTGGCCATCAAACGATCGCCTTCTTCACTTAGTTAAACATTATTTCTCCAACACTTTATGCCAAAATCGGTGATGGCTAGGGGTGAACGGGGGCCACGACACCTCGAAAGTTTTGAAAATCGCTTATATACCCTTTAAAATTTTAAATATTTCGAATGCAATATATTGTACCCCCAAATTTCCTAATTTTCACTTACCCTTGTAGGTTTTTGAATATTTAAAATATTATAATGTATTGATCTCCCAATAATAAAAAAATTCCTTAATTTTCATTTCAACAAAAAAAAATAATTATTCGCGCCCCCCCAACCAAAATCCTGTATCCCCCACTGATCATGCCCCTCCCCAACTCCACCAACCATATATACCAACTTTAAAAGCTCTCATACTCAACCACTTCCAAATCTTTCGGATTCCTCCTAAGAGGGATATCCCAAACCATCTAACCAAATGCGGATTGAACAATATCCACAACCTAAGCCTCTTGATCCCATAAATCCCTCCCAAAAGACATAGACACTTCTGGAGTTGCCCAATCACCTCAAGAAGACCTGTATTTAGCCACAACCCCCCGCCTTCTACCTCTCCACAAAGAAAAAAATGTCGTGGAATAGTTGCTTCTTTTTAGGAAGACCTCTTTATTATGTGTAAAGAAAGCTCTTTCCTTGGTGATCCCCTGTGTTTGAAGTTGTGTCCGCTTTTGATTTTTTAAAGAGTCCCAACAAGGGGTTAGTTCACATCTTCGTGCAAGGAAAACTCCCCATGTCAATTAGAGGGTATATTTACGTAAACTTTGTGACTCACGGGTATTGACATATTTATCCCCAAAAGAGATAAGACCCGTTTCTGTATGACTACTATTCCTCCTTTCATCAAGCATTCCTTCTCCATCCATACTTCAAAATGATGCTCTCTCTCTCTCTCCATTAACCCCTCAATGACCACTCAATAGGAAAACATAAAATTATCATCGGATAGTAGCCTACTTCTTGAAACCATACACTACGTAGTAGTCGTCGTCTTCTTCTTCTTCTTCTTCTCTCTCTCTTTCTCTCTCTCACACACATATACACACACACACACATATACACACACACCTGCTCGCGCGCGCACGCGTATCCCTGCACATACGAAACACTAACGCTTGTGCAATAGTTGCTAGTCACCAATTGTTGTAGCAAGACATGGGAATAGCAGTTAAGCTTAAGCATAGAGATGTATTAATTTGTTGTAATGTAGTTTGGATTCTTAGGATTGTAGAAATTTATTGATTTGGTTTTATTTAGTTTTATAGCCTATGATGTGAGAGCATAGAGATGTAGCAAGACATGGGAATAGCAGTTAAGCTTAAGCATAGAGATGTATTAATTTGTTGTAATGTAGTTTGGATTCTTAGGATTGGAGAAATTTTTTGATTTGGTGTTATTTAGTTTTATAGCCTATGATGTGAGAGTTGTCCTTATCTCTTAAAGGGGTCCTTTGCTTGTCACATTACAATAAGTGAAATGACATGTCGCATTATATTGACACGTCAGCAAGGGGGGACTAGGGTTGGTCCTAGGTTATTCATATAAAACTTCTATCAAATGCAAGCTTTCGGTTGGCTGTTTATTAAAAAAAGAACACTCCAGAGTTGTGGTCCCTCCCTCCCTCCCTCCCCCCTCCCTCTTCTCTCTCTGTGATGTCGTTAACCTTTTGTTATTTGTCTTCTCTTTCTTCTCTTTAGTCTTCTTTCTTCTTATTGTTTCATCCTCTCTCTTGTCATTCTTCACTACTTATATCTTACCTTGGTGGGTGGCTGGAAGAGTCGAAGATTTCTTGGACGGCGTGTTAGATATTCCCTTAGTTCACAAAATTCCTCTGTCAAATATGAAGAAATCTTTCCTTGACATCAACTTTTTACAAATTTTTCCATGACCTATGCCCACTATTTTTGTACTCCTGTTTGCTTATGGTGTCTATTAGGTTATTTATGTACACTAGTTATAGTTTAATTTGTATTGGATTCTTTGCAATCTTTATAGTTAGAGTGGTTATGTTTCTAGTGTCTTTGCTTTCTAAATCTCTCTTTGCATATTACTTGGATGATGTGCTGTCATTGTTAGTTCAATTGTTTGGAGACCATTGCTTGCTTTATTTTGGGTGTTTTGGGGCTGCACTCATATAAGTCCGTCTATATACTATAGTAAACTTTTCGTAATCCTGGGGCTGCATTATTTTGGCATAGAGAATTTATGTTTTTAACATTTCCTTAAGTATCCTTTCCTTCAATAATGTTGTTTGGATCATAAGCATTATCTGTTTAAAGTTGTTGATGTAATGCATGTTTTGTACTTCTGATGGACTGAACTTCATTTTTTTCTTTCTTGACTTAGTTGGGGTTCTTATAATCAAGTGTTCTTACATTATGATCTAGTTCAGAAAATCTATGAGAAGTAAACTCAAGGAAGCGAGCATGTGGGACCTCTTGAAATTAATCTATTGATGGTCTTAATAACGATTGTATCATTGGCATCATTAGTGATTCAGGAGAAGTTGGGAGACAAAAAGAGTTCAATAGACTTATCTTATCCACAAACCTATTATCTTCCCTCAATCCATTGTACTTAAGTGCCTCCATCACCATGAGAAAAACGGTGATAAAGGATCCCCACCTTAATATTCTTGCACTGGCAAAGAAAAACATTCTAGGTAACATTCTACAGGAATGAAATTTTTGATGTGGATAAGCAAACATTAGAATGAAACTCATTGTTTCTCGTTGTTCCAAATATCAGAATGCTGGAATGATCATTACATTCCATTAATGTTTGCAAGCAGATGATGGAATGAGAATGGCCATTCCATTCTTGTATTTTCCTTCCCATTCCAATCTGCATTCCATTGGAGCTTATCTTATCCCGTTGTCCAAAATGTGACCCCAATTCACATGATTATATACCTTTGTTTTGGTCCAATTTTGAAATTTTCCTAGTAACACTATTCCTCAACCTAGCATCCTCAAACTAATTGGTCACCAAAGCCAAAATGCAAAATTTGTTTGCCTTACCTCTAATCAGATTTCCAGGCAGATTTTCATGGCCTTCACCAATAAGGTAACGACAATGTATACACACTCCCCAAGGCTAATTAGGCTAATATCTTTGGGTCCTTTCCCATTTCAAAGAATTGACATTGCAAAAGAGGCATGTAGGCTTCTTTCAAAACTATAGATTTCAAAGAATTGAATCATAATACCCCCTACATTTTATCTGACCACGCTCCAAAATAGGTCCAAGGAAGCCATATAATATAGGTTTTGCGGCCCAATGGCTGCGAAGGCTTTTCAAAGTATCAGCCACCTCTTCTAACAAATGCCTCTCCTATCCAATCCCTATCCTCTTGGGAGTTGGACTAAAAATCTGAACCATTCAATCTTAATATGCAACTCAAGTATTCGCTATGTAGGTCCTTATAAAACTGAATTATCCTTTCCTAGTCTCATCCTGCCTTCCTCTCTCTACTCCATGAACTACTACATTTCCACTAGGATTCTCTATTATAGGCATTGCAACTCTGACCAAATAATTGTATTTCTGGCACCGTCCTTAAACCTAGTCATCTTGGGCATGTGTTGGCCTTCCTTAGCATTTGTAGGTACATGTGTCCAACTCCTCTACGTGGTATGACATGTCAGTGCCATGTCATCCCTGCCTCTTCCATACACTTGGTCCCACATAGCAGCCTGTTGAGATGGCACGCAGATTAATGATACATCTCCATTATGCTTCCCTCAGAGGTTGAGCTTCGCCAATCGAGGATAGCTCGAAGAGTGTCTTCTCCTAGCTAAGGCACTAAGAGGCCCCTTGCCCATATAAGGCCTCGCGGCACCTCCTTAGGGCCCTCGCCCATGCATAGCCTCGAGGCACCTCCCTTAGGGACCTGACCCACATATGGTCTTGAGACATCTCCCTCAGGGTCCTCGCCCACATATGGCCTTGAGGCACTTCCTTCAACAGGACTGAGGGAATCTCTGCCTGAGAGCACCTTGCCTATGACCTCACGCTCGGCACTTCCTGGCTCAACCATGGGCCCTCTCCGTCGAGTGCCCTCTCCTTTGAGCCGCTTTTTCATACTTGGTTGGATTCTCCATAACACCATAACCCTGGTTGGGAGCAGGACCTCGGGGTCACCTTTGTGCGAGACTATCACAAGACAAGTGGATTGGAAGTTAGAGTTGAGGGGCCTCACCTCACCTCACCTCACCTCACCTCACCTCACCTCACCTTCAAAGGGCCTTGGCCCCTTCGACCAATTCGAGAGATAGAGAGAGGTCTCTACCAAATATACGCCATTAGAGCATTAATGGACAAAGGGACAAAGGCATTTAATGAAAGTCAACTACTAACATCTGGCCAAATCCCTACACCTTTGAGGGGATCTCAGCGCAGAGTTGACATTTAGAATGTCGGCCTTATGGGAACTGGCTATCAGACTTGAGCACTCATAGGTTAGCGTAGTCCTCAAGGGCCCCTCGCCTATATAAAGAGGAGGCTTCCGCTCACCATGATAGCAACACAAGAATCTTCACAAGTCTCTTTAGTACCTTTGAACTATACTGCCACTCTCTCTCTTACTAAGACTGTCTCAACTCTCTTTCCTCCACCTCTGGTGGTCCTCCGTATAGTCAGCATCTGTCGTAACTTCCCAGGAGGCCTCTATCAGCTGGTCTGATCCGTCATTCCTCAATTACACACACAACATTTAGTTCTTTGATCTTGCACGTCAACCTAAATTTTTTTTATAAGTGTCTAAGTCACCAAATTCCTTTGAATTTCACTCATGTAGATTTGTTTTGAGAAGCTTAAGCTCCTCTAACATGAAGTTGGGCTCTCCCTCCACCCTATTGGAGGCTCTCTCTCATTAGGAGCACTTTATCATACTCCTTGCTAATTTTGTTTTTTTCTTCATCATCAGCATCAGTTGAGTGGAGCCTTGGGAAGCTTTAAAGGGATTTCTTGAGGGAGATGCAAATGAGGAATTAAAATGCCCTCTAGTCTAGGAAGTGCCCTTGGCATAGAAAGCTTAATCATTTTAAGCATCCTCTGCAGGGGAAATGACCTTGGAGATATGCAATGGGAGGAATAGTCTTTCAAGAAGGGTGGTTGAAGGAAGATAGGGGAGTGAGTGGAAAGATTGGATGTTGAGTGAGATTTGCTCCTCTTGTGGGGTGGGGAGTTATGAAAGAGCAAGAGTAAAGGGTGAGAGTTATCTAACTACATTATTATGTGGTTGTCTTGGAATTGACATAGAGTTTGGTTATGGCATGACCATTGGTGTGGGGAGAGTCCTTTGAAAATAGTGTTGTTTTATTAGGGAATGCACTAGTTAAGGAGGTTCGGCAGTGGATTACAGGTTGATTAATAGCCCTTTGTTGTTGAAGATGAATAGTTTCATTTTTGTAATTTTCTAATTGTTACCTGTAGTTTTTGAGTGACATTTGGTTTTGGAAGGTTGAAGCTATCATGGTTTTACCCTATATGTCATATGCTTTTCACCTATTATGGAGAGTCAGAGGATTGTATGCGATGGGTGCTTAAGAAAAAGGGAATGGGATGTGCTCCTGCTTTGCTTCAAGTGTTTTTTAGTGGACTACAGCTCCTCCCAATGTAGATTTTTTGGTAGGTCTATGGTTCTTCTAAAAAACTTGACTAAACTATTTGAGCACAAGGCAAATTTCTGCCCATGTTGGTCTGCATATGTATGGCTGACAAAGATAGTGAACTGTCACCTAATTCATTGCCTAGGATCTTTGGGTCCTTCTTCTGCCCTCGTTTGGGATTCATTGTTTCATGTCTACATCTGCTTGACATTCTGTGTGGTTCGTGCACGGAGTGGTGGTTTTGGATAATTCTAGGACAATATCCCAAGTAATTGCATTATGTCCTTGCATTTGGAAGGGGAGGAATATATATTCTTTGACGTGTCAAAACACATTTTTTGAAATTAAAGTATATTATGTTGAGTTGTCTTTTCTAATGGGGCACAGGAGATCTTCCCTGTTGCTAGATTCTTCTGTGGAGTTCTTTAGGAAAGATGTCCCTCTAGTTTTTTTTTGTCTTTGTAGCCTATTTTCTGTTTACAGGTCATTCGTACATGGGTTGAACTGGTAACATAGATTGCAGGACTTTTTTTTGTTTTTTGTTTGTGTGGTACTCGTCCTATATTAGAGTATGTGTACACCGTGGTTTACTCAGGCCAGTGGAACTTACTGGATCTGACCTGCTTTCTAGTCTTATCAGATGCCTTATGGCTTATGCATAGCCTCATTCTTTTTATTAGCTCTCTTTGAGGACTTGTTTCCCTATGTGTTCCATAATCTTGGTCCACCATCTATTCAAATTCTGGTGTGACAGATCTGTGAAGTTTGACTATCTGGTTAAACATAGTTCTCATTTTTTTTGTTGTTCTGTTTTTTTGGTACAGCAGATAGTTGCTTGTAGTTAACGCCTTCTTTTTAATCTCAAGATATAATTTCTTAGACTTGCTTGTAGTTCAAATTCCTGTATATCCTTAGATTTGGTGCCTTCAAATCTCCCTTCTTGAGGCTACATTTGGACATTATTTATCCTCGAGTATCTGTTGCATTCCATGTTTTGTGTTCTTTTTTACTGACTATTTTCTTCAACCAGGCATACGAGAAATGCTTTCAGAATCTTCATTTCGTGGAGCAACATGAAGGACATACAATTGCACATGCGGTTCAAACTACGTATAAGAAAACCAAGGTTCCTAACTGTTCTATTGGTTTCTCTTATTCTCCTCCTCCTCTTGGTTTATATGATTTAACTTGGACTTCTATATTTGCTTCAGCTATATCTTTGGCCTGCACCAACTAGGACGGGGATGAAAGCAGGCAGAACGGTCCAAACTATTTTAAATTTAGCTGGTTTCAAAAATGTGAAGTCTAAGGTAATATGCTAAATTTGAACCTCTTGACAGGGTGGTTCCTGCAATCTGGGCTGTCATTTTCTTAAATTAAACCTCTTGTAGGTTGTTGGCTCGAGGAATCCTCATAACACAGTTAAGGCTCTGTTTAAGGCTTTAAATGCGGTGAGTAAGAAGTTTTTCTGATAAAATATCAACCTCCCCTCTTCCCCTTCTCTCTCTTTAATTCTTATGTTTATTTGTTAATTCTCTTTCTTGTGTACTGCATATGTTTCAGATTGAAACTCCCAAAGATGTTCAGGAGAAGTTTGGCCGGACTGTTGTTGAGTCGTACCTGCTGTAATAGGTATGCTTTACAAAGTCCATCTCCAGTAAGTTCACATGGGTTGCCTTAGGCTGCATTTGGAACCCAGATTTATCAAGAAAAAAGCGAAGGAAAAAGAAAAAGTGAGGAAAAAAAGAATAAAATGAAAGAGGATTTTTACATTCTTTTTCCTTACTTTTTTTTTTTTTCATCACCAAATTCTTTATTCAAACACAAACTTAGCGGTAAAATTGGATTTAGGAGGGGATTATGCTCATATGCAGAAGACGTAAGTAAATAAAATTGTTTTCTTATATTTGTTGTGCCTATCTAGGAAACAATGTTGGGGTCCTGATTTCAAGAATGAAGATGTAGTTTCTGCATGCTTTAACTATTAGGCTAATGTCTTCCTCCAAAAAAAAAAAAAAAAAAAGTGGCATATTTTTTGTCAGTCATCGAGGGGAGTGTTATGAAAACAGTGAAAATACTGTTTATAGATGACTTTTGCAATCATAATGTAAGCACTGACGTTTTTCTCTTATTATTGTGTGTTTTTTTCATTTATAAATAGAGCTAGAGAAAGAGAGATGAACAAGAAGAGAATCGGAGAGAAAGAAAAAAAGAGAGAAAACAAAGAATGTAGGTAAAATATTTAAGTTCAAGTTGTATTTTATATTTTGTAATAGTTTTAAAAGAATTATTTAACTATTATTAGGTAATTCTAGAAGAACTAATTTTATTATATATTGTATTTGATTATTTTGGTTAATTTATATTCCTTTAGATTTATAACAAAAAGCAAAAAAAGAATTATTAGGCTAATGTGGTGGGAATCCCACTTTTGCTTCCACTCATCAGGTTAATCAACTCATCCTATTAGTAGTAGTAGTTTGCCGTCCTAGAACGAACAAACAAATATCCAAAACCAGCTCCTCCTCCTCTGCTAAAGTCACAACTGCGCTCTTCATTTTTTGATCACTAAACTGCTTTCATTGCATGGTGATTTATTGCGCTACAAGAAATCAATTTTAGGTGGGGAGAGGAACGAAGGATGCTAAAGGCATAAACAATTGTATTTTCTGCAGTAATATCCATGTGGAATGAAAATAGAAAAGCCTGCCTGGTGCTGTCCATTTTTTCCCCTAACCGTCTGGACGGTTAAAGTAACTTTGAAGATAACTAACTAGCTTTCTACAAATGCATGACTGTCAATTAGGCTTTAGCAACTCTGTAGCCTGTTTGACTCTAAAAAAGTCTATTCCTGATGCTGGCTTGCGCTTACCTTTGGAGTTTGGTCTGACCTGAACTAAGTAAGAAAACTAGGCTTTAATTGCATTTTGAGACGTGCTTGTGCTAGGTGTAGCTTTGCCCGAATTGGGCCTGACCTAGAAGTAATAATATTTTGATGTGCATTTATATGTTTTATATGAATCAATTTTCTCCAAAAATTAATGGCGATAGGGTCAAAATTAATGTTATACCTGAGTGTTCTCTTTATATTTTTGAAAAGTAATTGCACAAAAACTTTGTTTTTTTTAATCTAGGGTTAGTTTTGGGGTTAATTTCATATAGACTCCCTAATGTTTGGACTTTCAACTAGTAAACTTTTAAAGATTGGGCACCTTGACTTTCCGAGGTTTCGTTTACCGGCAGATGGTGGCCCCCTTTCATCAGATCTGTTAGCTGAATTTCATCTGTTGACCTACTAAAATGACCAAAAAGCCCTCCAAATGCAATAGAAAATGGCAGATAAAGCTACAGGTGCTCCAATGGTCTTTAAAAAAAAAAAAGGATATAAAAGCTCTAATCTCCCATTTTTACACTATCATTTTCCTCTTTATGTGGTTGTGCGCAAGAGTAAAAATACAATAAAGCTTTATTTAGAACAGAGAGAGAGAGTTTGAAGGCAATCCAAACAAGCTATGCTTGTATGTCAGTTGGATGGATAGACGAGGATTTTTTACCTATTTTGGGAGCCTACAAATAATGAGATGAAACTTTGTCACACAGTTGTCAAAGAAGTTGATCCAAAGAGTGGTCATAGAAGCCTGGTCATTGTAGAGAGTGGAATAGAGGAGAGATGGAGTCTCTGGCTTCCAAAAGAAGGAAACGGAGAGAGAGAGAGAGAGAGAGAGAGAGAGAGAGAGAGAGAGATTGATGCGGGCAAGTGAGGGCAGAGCAGATGGTGGGCGCGTTTTATATACAATTCCCCAAATTATATCTTTTCATATACATGTATAAAGCATGTGAAAAGTTCAAAATAATCTCACATATAGATAGTAGTTTACAGAGATTAACATCATGGTGTTAAGGTGCTCATTTTTAAAAATTAGTGGGTCTAGCTATCAATTTGTACAAATCACAACAGGTCTTGATGAAAGTAATATATTAACTTGAACGTTCACCTTTTTTTCAAGAAAAATCATTGAAGTTGCATTTTGTTTTTTTGGGTTCTACTAACATGTTCCGTAAGGACAAATGTTACAAATCATTAATACAATTGATTTCATATAAACCATAAATTAAAAAAAAGACATTCATTTAAGAATTATAGATGAGATAAAATATTATATAATGCACTTATCTTTCAATACAATTACCAAATTAATAAAAAGTTTAAATTTTAAATTCATTGCAATTTGTCAAAATTACCCTTGAGACATCATTAATATTAATAAATAACACATTTTAAAACAAAAATTTGTATGATAAACTTATTAATAAATTAAAACATATACGGTTATAATACTATTCTTTTAGTCTTTATCCTAAAAATTATAATTACACACACCTATATATTTAACACGCCTTTCAATTTTTTATATTTACCCATTTATTTTACTATGCCAATTTGTTTTTTTGCCTTTTTGATTCCCCACAAATTTTTTAGGTATTTATAGGGTCATTGTGATATGCAATAGTATAAATCTAATTTAGTTATTTTAAATTTTCTTTTTAAATAATTTTTATATTATTTGTAATTAAGATAATTAGGAAGATATGTAAACTTAATAGGAGTATATCTGAAATTTAAAATATACAAGACAATATAAATGTGGAGAACAAACCAACAACCTCATTAATTACATTCTTTAAAAAAATCATTAAAGCTTAAGAGTTAATATTTTATTTTTTAAGAACATATGTTAGTATGTGCTTATTTTTAATATGTTATTTGGCCCACCCTCAAAAAAACCACTTAAAAAAATTATTTACCTAACTTTTATTTTTTTTAAAAAAAGTACAATTTTTATAAAAAAAACTATTTTAAAAAATAACTTATTAGCTTACAAGTGTCCGTCTAAACACCCCAAAGAGGATAAGGCCAAACCTGGCAGTGCAACCCCCACCGTACCCTACAATGAGAATTGGGCTTCCACTTGTTTGTGGCCATAAATTTTTACAGCTAGGCCATAAGAGGGCCTTTTTTTTTTTTTTGGATCTTTTTGCAAGGCCACTCGATAGAAATCACCAAGTTACGTGCTTACATGGACGGACAAGATAACAGGAAGTGTGCGCATTATAATTGAATTTTCTTTCCTCTCTTTGCCATGTACTGTGATCACCATACTTCCCCAAAATTATCCAATTGTCAAGGAAAAAAAAAAAAAGAAAAAGAAGAAGAAGAAAGCAATGTTGCGCCAAAAATATCATATCCAGAAGTGAATCGCAAGCATGCATGCCGAGGTTAGAGGGTAAATCAGCTACTTAGATGCATTGACATGGAAATTCGACTTCATTTTCTCCAATCACATGAATATCCCTGCAACAAATTCTCCAATTAGATGAAACAAGAAAACCCACGTCACTTCGGCTTTTGACCATATCTGTTCACTTCCCAGCTGGTTCTCACAATAATAAGTGCCCAATTTAAGGAGGAGAACATGGGATTGAAGTACTACTACTACTACACTCCACTCATGACCGAATTGATCCAAAAAGACGTGGTGGATCAAGTCTCCCAACACTACTTTTGGGCGAAAATAATATAATATTATCATAATATGTGATTATTCATTATTAACACGGACAGCAACAAGGCACCATAGAGAGCGGTTAACGGCTTAAACTACTTGTCAAATAAGCAATAGCCATTTAAGTAATCTCATAGCCAGCTAACTACCCGTTCTTAACATATATATAATTAATTAGAGCCAAGTCATCACATATATCATTATACCGGCAATAGCATGCATCAAATATGCCTTCTCCCAAGGCTACGGAAGACATCAAAATGAAGAGAGTCATGATAGCCCTGTGATAGTCTCCATAAACAGCACCTAATAAACCATCTTCTTAGTTAATTCACGTTTAATTAATTAAAGCTCAAAATCATTGACAAAATAATAAAACTAGTGTCGTGTTAACATAAGTTTCACATGATATATAATTAGCAAAAAAAATGACACTTGTTACTGATGGTACAGATTACAGATTTTCATCAAATTTCATCAGTTCCGTCATCAAATGACAAGAGAAACCCACTGATGCTTGTTTCATCAGATTTTCAGCAAAAGCTTATTAGCTCCTTCACTGCCTGTTAATCCAAGTACAGGCTTTCTTAATCATTCCAAAAAGCATAAAGGTTACTCTATTCAAGTTGGATAGTATCTTCCCCCTCTTGGTTTTCTAAAATTCAATATGGATTGAGCATAACATGCAATTCTGTGATCTCCGCTTTCTCTAAGTATATTAGCATTGCTACAAATGTTGTGGTTGAGCTCGATCAGGGCTGTTTTGGAGGATTTATGTTGCATGCGCTTAGAGTTAGTATTAAGCATTTGACTATTGAAACTGATTCTTATGTTGCTTTTTAACATAATCTGTAGGTAAGCAGTAATGAACCTGGACTATAAAGTCGTCATGTTCTATATATATATATATATATATGATGTCCTGCACCTTCGAAATCCCAAGTTTGCCATTAAGAGTTTTTATGTGATCGATATTTTGGCTAAAAGTGCAGCAGAGAATCAATTTTTGCAAGTTCCAGTATGACCAACCTCCTAGGTTTTTATATGAAATCTTCTAGTTTAATAAAATAGGTCTTAAGTGTTAGAAAGGACAAGACTAATGTGCAATCACAATGTATTATAAAGTAAAGAAAGATTACAAGAGAGATAATGAAATAGATAGTAAGTGAAGTAGTATGTAAAATAGTGACTTTAGTTACATAGATTAAACTTCTACTTATAGAAGAAGAGAGTAGTCTAGTTCTCTATCCCAACTGATATGGGATTAGAGAACTTCTAATTTTAACATCTCCCCTCAAACTCAAGTAGGGAAAATAGAGACTTACTTAAGTTTGGAAAAGATATGATAGAAACGTCAGAGGAACATCAGAAGTTGCCGGAGGTCGGTCGAATATTAGTCGGAGAGACAATAGTCACAGTAAACGGGGCAACAGTAGCATCAGAGAAAAGAGTGGAGTAGTATTAGACGATAATACGAGGCACAATAGAAGAAGATGGTAGAGAAACAACAGAAACTGAGAATGACTGAAGAGACGCCAGAGGTCAGCCTAAAGGTTGGTTAGAGATCGGTCGAAGGATGGCTAGAGAGATGCTAGAGATCGGTTGAAGGATGGCTAGAGGGACGTCGCATCAGGTCGGCTAGAGAATGGCCAGAGGGACCCCAGAGGTTGGCCGGAGGATGGTCGAAAGTCGCTGGATGTTGGCAGGAGGTCGACAGGAAAGTCGCCAGAAATTGGTCAGAAAGTCACCGAAAATTGGCCAAAAGTGAACCAAAAAGTCGCTAGAAGTTGGTCGAATAGTTGTCGAAAGGTGGCCGGATGTTGGCCGAAAAGATGTCGGAGGATAGGCGGAAGTTGGCCGAAGAAGAGGAAAAGAACTTTAAGAGTTCTAATGTAGAAGATCTCTCGAATGACAACCACTAAGTATACTTTCTCTTGGCTCTGATACCATATTAGAAAGGACAAGACTCATGTGTAATTATAATGAATTATAAAGTAAAAAAGAATTACAAGAGAGATAATGAAATAGATAATAAGTGAAGTATTGTGTAAAGTAGTGAGTTTAGTTATATAGATTAAGCCTCTATTTATAGAAAAAGAGAGGAGTCTAGTTCTCTATCTCAACCAATGTGGGATTAGAGAACTTTTAATTCTCTAACATTAAGTACAAAAGTGGAGTTAATTACTCTCCCAGCTCCCCTTACACGTGAACCTTGTTAACTTTTATGCTCAACCAGTAATAATTTATGTTTAATAAGCTATAACCAGTAATAATCTGCTTCTACTAGCAGGAACATGGATTAGGGGTGGATGTTGAGCCTATGGCCTATAAAACCTTCTCATGATTTTATAAGATTTGGGATCGAAGTGTAGGCCCCCAAGGATCAAGCAAAGCGAAAATTCTAAGCTTAATTGTTTGTAATTGTGTGCCTCTTGGATGGAATACAGGAAGCCTACCTTTTTTGAAACAAGGCAAATGAAGAAAGGGGATGGGCTGGTAGGGTTCAAACATTCGCCCAAATAAGTAGGTTCATAGGGCTCAATTATTGAGTCAGATTTATTGTTCCAGGAAGCCTACCTCAAGACGCAAGATTTATATACATGTACATTATATAATAAAATTATATATTTGGGCCACCATTGTACCCGGAAAAAAAAACAAAAGCAACGTTTCTTTGAGTCTCCAGCCTATGAGTGTGTCTGGAACACTTGATTTTTTTTTGTTGAGGGTTTGAGAATTTAAGTTTAGGCTGGATGCTGACCGTGCTGGACTCGAGCAACTACTCTATTTATTATCATGTAATCTGAGGCCGGACCGATTGGTCATCAAAAAGCCCACGGCCCATGGCCCGAAGAGCCCAAGACCCGGATAGTATGAGTTGGGCCTGACTTTAATTTTGTAACCCATGAACAGCCCATGGGCAAGCTTAAAAGCCTGACCCATGGCCCAGCCCATCACGTTGACATCTTATGAAATTAATAACTAATTTTTTTAAAAAAAATAGTTCACCTGATGAAGAATGGTGACAAATAATTTTTTATTTCATGTGTCACTTTTTGATATCATATGAAATTAGTAATTATTTTTTATTTAAAAAGTTATGCAAATGATTGACAAATGTGTATGTACCAACCTAGTTGGGGTATACTTATACTGTAGTGATGCGGTTTCTCTCTCTAACTTCAATTGTTTATAATATTTACATGTAAAGAATCAAGATCTATGAATGATTTTATGTAAGTACGCATTAATTTTTATAAATAAAGTTTTTTTTCTTATCTTTTATACTTTTAGTCTTTTAATGTAGTATAAAAAAAAAAGAGTAAAGGCCTATAAGCCCAAGCTCGGCCCAGGCCCATGGGTAGGGCTTGAGCCTCATTTTTTGGCCCATGGATTGCCCATTGACCAGT
This sequence comes from Euryodendron excelsum, assembly GCA_033060915.1. Classification (NCBI taxonomy): domain Eukaryota; kingdom Viridiplantae; phylum Streptophyta; class Magnoliopsida; order Ericales; family Pentaphylacaceae; genus Euryodendron; species Euryodendron excelsum. The sequence continues at coordinate 254,699 of CM065390.1, forward strand.
CAAAGCCCTCTAGGCCAGGTTGGCCCAATCCTGCCAAAAAAGGGTTGGGCCGGGCCGGCTCGGCCCTTTGACGACCATTACGTACTATCACACCTATGGTGGATTCTTGACTCAAAAAGAATAAGTTTTCAAGCTGGGCCGATAATAAGTTTCTTAATGCAAGCCCAATATATTTGTCATTGTATATGGTATTTGAAAAGAGCCTGGGGGCTACAATTATAGAAGGTAGATATTTCAATTCAATGATCTGTTTGGGAAGCAAAGCCCAAAGCTGGGTGGCGTTGGAAAAGTCTTTGTAAAGGGCGAGATACACTCAAACAAGATTGTATTTGGCAGGTTGGAGATGGTGCTACCATTAACAGTTGGACAGATAATTGGATTCCAGGTCGAGGCGTTCTTGGAGCCAAACCTGAAGCTCTAGTCCAAAAGGTGGCATGCTTCTTGGAATATGGATTTAGTTTCATCTCTTTTTGACTCTAGTACAACAACTTATGTTAGTTATATTCCATTGCCCCTTTCAAAAGTTCCTGATAGAATCATATGGCCTAAAGCTACTAATGGAGAATACTCAGTTAAGAGTGGGTACCAAAGCTACTTGAAAAAGCCAAGAAAGAGGGATTGTGCAAAGGAATCTTCTTCTTTGCAAGTCTCTCTTGATTTATGGTCCAAAATATGGTCTCTCAACATTCTCCCAAAGCACAAATCATTCCTTTGGAGGGCTTGTACGAATGCTATACCTATTGCTGAGAATTTGTTCAAAAGGAAAATTATCAATTCCCCTCTCTGTAGTATATGTCATCAAGAGGTTGAGACTGTCGAACATCTTCTTCTTCTATGTCCAAAAACTCAACAAGTTTGGCATAACATGTGCCTTTCTCTCACTCCAAACAAGAATTCTGTTAGCAGATTTGACAAGTGGCTTTGGGAAACCTTAGATGGTCAGCTTTCTTTACCATACACTGTTGATGCATGTGCTTCCTTAGCCATTCTTTGTTGGTTCATTTGGAAGGATAGAAATGCTATCATTTTTTAGATGCGACAGTCTAACCCAGTCTCTATTATTCTAAATGCTAGGAAAGTAGTGGATGAGTTTTCTCAAGCAATTTCAGATCCCTCTTGTTCTCATAGTAGATTCATCGGGGTGTCCTTTGTTGCTTGGTATCCGCCTCCTCCCTTGATGTTGAAAGTCAATACTGACTTTGCATTTAATGCGACAAACAAGGTTGGCTTTTCAGGTATTGTGGCTAGAGATGATAAATGTCAGTTTGTCGCTGGTAAACATTCTAAGTATGTTTGCAATTCTCCAATGGTGGGGGAAGCACTAGCTCTCAGAGAAGCTTGTTGCCTGGTTCAAACTTTGGGGGTTTCCAAAGCTATTTTTGAGGTGGATGCTCTTTCTGTGGTCCAAGGAGTTAACAACCTCTTCCCTTTCATGACTCTTTGGCAAATTCATGGCTTATGCTGAGACATTCACAATGCATTGGTCTATTTTTCTAAAGCATCAGTTGTTCATATCCTCAAGAAAGCTAATAGAGCTGTGAATTAAGTTGCGGTTACTGCAAAGCAACAGCTTTTAGCATCCAACTGGTCTTATTCTCTTCCAAGGCAGCTGGCAAAAGTGTTAGCACAAGATTTCCCATTGTGTGGGATTGGTTAGTCTTTCCTATGATTCCACTTGTTTTGGTATTTTGATGTAGCTCCTTTGTTCTTTTATGCTTGTGCTCTTGTGTAGTTCAGACCAACAAAAAAAAAAACAACTTTAATATGATTTATTATGTTTTTGATAAATCTGTAACTCATATATTTTACAGTGGTTTTGTCTTGTGATTTGTCTTAAAACTAGAAAAGGAAAGAAACACAGATCTAATTTAACAATCAAAATGAATATCATAATACAAAGAATGAAAAAGGAAAGGAAAAAAAAAAAAGACTCAATACACTTAGGTCAGGTCAATTGGCCATTAGCAAGAAAATTATGATGAGTGATAGTTCCCACCCAAGAGAGCTGTATTGTAATTTGAATATTTATGTGCTTGTGTCTATGTGGTACTTACGTGTATCCAGCTATGAATGCATCATTTGAGGCACGCATGATTATCTCTGAGACCGATCGAGTTATATATGAAGTGCACGAACATTTAGATAGAAGCTCGTCAAAACTGTTCGGCAACGACGAGATTGAAAGGCTCCTTTTGGAGGGTAATGATCCTAATAAACATTGGCAGACTATTTTAGTGTTCATGTATACTATCTATACCACATTATAAAGGAAACATCATACTTAGTTTAATTTATCTTCTACTAAAATACTTCTATAAAGACTAATTTTTTTGTTTACAATTTTATGAAAATTTGGTTTTCATTACTTTAAGAGTTTAATGTGGGAATGTTCTGTGAATGTTTCAACTTTTGAATCTTCCTTATTGCAGGTATTGTGGGTATGAGAATTGGGATTTCATTTGCAAATATGGTTGATTTGCGATTCTCCATTGAAACTTTTAGTGAATTTTTTAGGATTTGTTGATCTGATCATACAGAATTGCGAAAAGAGTGTTATATTTCGTCTTATACCGAAACAGACCAAGCTCTATCACATGTTATAGATTGAGCCTACTATAATCAACTACAATAGTAACTTCCATAGCTATCAGTGGCAGATAGCCATTTTTCTCTTTAGAGGAACCACACATTGCTCTAAGTAGCCATTTTCATGATTCTATATTGAAGATGTGAAGTCTGACATAAAATATTTAGAAATTTGACCAAAACACCAAAATACTCTTATTTAGCCGATGGTGTGAAATTAATTCTTATTTTCAGTTTTATACCAAAAAATAAAAAAAAAAAGTCAAGTCTCGTGACCATAATTACTAAAACGGAAAGTGAAAACAAAAAATGTTAGGTGTAAATAGGAAAGGTTAAGGGAAACAAAAAAAAGGAAACGCAGTAAAAAAAATACAAGAAAAAATAGGAAGCGGAAAACGATTGAAAATTTTAATAGGAATCCTATTAAGAAACTTTCACAGAACTTAAATGAGACTTTTAGAAAACTTAGTCGAAACTTTTGGGATACTTAGTTGGAACTTAAGAGAAAAAATGTATAAAAATTAACATTAAGTTTTTTTAGCATTTTTTCTTAATTTTCTAATAGTGTCCATAAAGTCTTCCAAACTTTTCGTAGTCGCTTCTCAATAGTTTCCGAAATGTTTTCTTTGTATTTCTGGAATGCTTTCCTAAAATTTTAAAACAAGTTTTATACCCGAAAGTGCAATTTCGAAAAAACGCGCTTCTCCTTTCAAAATGAGTTTTTCAGCAACTATGGGTTAGAGTATAATTACCAAAATGAGAAGCGTAAGCAGAAAACATTAAGAAAAACGGAAATAGGAAATGCAATAAAAAAATATAAAGAGAAACGAAAAGCGGGAAACGATTAAAAATTTTAATAAGAATTTTATTAATAAGCTTTTGCGAAACTCAAAAAAAACCTTTAAAAAATTTAGTAGAGATCTTTAAAAAACTTAATAAAAACCTACATAAATAATTTCATAAATACTTCAATTAAAACTTTAGAGAAAAAAATGTATAAAAACTTAAAATATTTTAAGTTTTCAAAACATTTTTTCTAAATTATTTAAAAGTATCCGTCAAGTATCGTAAGAGTTTTTTTTAAATATTTTTCAAAATTTTTTAAAATATTTCTTTCACGTTTCCTAAATGCTTTCTCAAAATTGCTTCTCAAAATGTATAAAAATCTAAAATATTTTGAAACACGCTCCTCCCTCTTAAATAAGTTTCGTGACAATTATGGATTGAATCCACCACCAGGGTAACAAATAGAGAGACGGCTTAAGGGCAGGGTGATTGCACACGTGCACGCATGACGCACCTCTAGTTGCCTAATAAATTCCCCGTAACCCTGCGAAGTCTACCCCAGTAAATTTTAGGGAGACAGAAATGGAAGAGGCAAAGGCGTTAGTTCAGCAGCAGCAACTAATGCAGCTGCAGCAGCAGGAACAAATAATGCAGCAACAACAACAACAGCTCCTCCTCCTCCAACAAATCCAACAGCAAGAGCAACAACAGCAGGCGGCTCTCTCTCGTTTCCCTTCCTACATCGACGCTCATCTAAGACCTCCAGGCCTTCAACACCGCTCCATCAACCCGCAACAACAACAGCAACAACGACAACAAAGCCCCACTCCTAACCCTAACCCTAACTCTAACACCATCCCTAATCCACAGCAACATCAAAACGCCAACCCAAATCCGCAGCAGCAGCAACAGAAGGCAATTCGCCCCCCAGCAAATCAGGCGGAGCTCCAGATGGCCTATCAGGATGCCTGGCGAGTCTGTCATCCAGACTTCAAGCGCCCATTCTCTTCCCTCGAAGACGCTTGCGGCAGGTTCCCTTCTCTACCCCCTCTTTCTTTCCTTTACTTAATTTGTCGGCTTTGTTTTTATCTAATTGTCGGCTTTGTTTTATTTACTTCCTCCTTTTTATTTTCTCTCTTTCTTTTTTTATATTATATTTTATTTATGCTTTTGTGGTGCATTACTGCATTCTACGTTCTTCTTCTAGCTCTTCCTCTTTTTTCTTGGTTTATAATGATCTACATTTTCACTGTTGTCGTCGGTTTCTTCTTATTAATAGCTTTTGTGTCACTTTAATTTCTTTAATTTTACTTCTCTTGGCAATTAGAATGTAGGTTGTAAAAATTATGGGAATGTTCATTTACTTGTCTCTAATATCAATAATCATATGTATAATAGTATATGCATTTATATATTATTCAAATGCATTATTTAATGCAGCAGAAATGAGGAGACCACCCTCTGTATTATATGTATGCATCTGATGATGTTTCAGTAACTCAGTTGTTGCATGCACCACTCTCATGGAACATTGCTTGGTTCCATAGATCTGAGAGACAAGGAACCAGCAGTAATTATTCTTTAATATCTAATCTAAATTTATAGGCATAAATACAGGTGGAATAGGATATATATCTTGTACCACTTGGCAGTTTAGACAGTAGTGGTGTGCTAGTTTTGCTTGGTTCCCCTTCAATCCCGCAGCATGAGTAGAAGCTGAGAAATTTTCTGATGATCGAGAATTTGAGAAGGTGGAGGCTCTCCTCACTTCGTGACATTGTTGTGGGGAGGAAGCAGGGGAGATGATACTAGAATATGTGTTAAGGGGTTGTTTAGTAAAACTAAAAATTAAATACTGAAGATTTGAATGTTGAATTTCTAGAACTAAAACATTTCAGTACTGAATTTTCTGATGTGCACCTGGAATGAAAATAAAAACTACCTTCCAATGTGTATTCAAATTCAGTGACAAGTCTCTTATGATGAAACCTGTTTTCAGTCAATTTTTCAAATTTTAGGTGATATAGGTCCTTGTGCGTAATTGCAAAATCAAAGAATATATTTAGTTTTAAACTCTTAATTGTGTTGTCGAATGAGACCAAAGACCAAGTCATGCTATCATGCTTTTGAGGGAATTTGGGTGTTTCTTTCCCTTGGAAAGATATTCAGGGCTCTAAATTCCCTTCTGAGGTTGGTCTTCCGTTTTTTTTTTTTGGTTCTTTTGTGGGGTGGGTGGGTTAAGGCACGTGTGTGGATGGCTGCTCATGGGAAAATTCTGACTACAACTAGTGTTGTTGTGCAAGATGATGTGAAATCAATTTATTACCTCATTCATTGTAAGTGTGGCTACTCAGATTTGGGCTTTGATTTTATTGTTATTTGGTGGGTTTTCCTGACGAGGGTTATAGAGCTTATGCATGTTTGGAATGTAGAGAATATTGGCAAGACTAGATGAAAGGCATGGAAAAGTGATGGGGTGGAGAAGCCTCTTTCTGTGTTGAAGTGTTGCTCATTGACCTTTTTGTGCAGGTGGATCATAGGGTGCTAATCCGGCATTTGAGGATTTTTTTTTACTGTATAGGGATTTTTGAGTATTGAGATAGTTACTATTGTGGTTCAGGGTAGTTAATTCGTCCAAAAATTATAATTGGCGTCAATTACTTTACGAGTTGTAGCTTTAGGAGAGGAGCAACTATCTTGCTTGGCGAGGTATATAGTAGAAAATAATTGTGGATCCTAGATAGCTTAATATAGTAGCTTAGGAGCAGAAAAATGGTTTGAGTTGCGTTGGCCGTGTGCAACATAGATTAATTAAATTAATGCACCTGTTAGGAGTGATCTAGCTAGGTGGAAGGTATTTATCAAAAAATAAAAAATAATCTAGGTGGAAGGTGCCGTAAGGATAAGAGAAACGCCTAGAAGGACATGGATTTAAATGGTAGGAAGGACGTGGTTCAATTGGATTTAACCAAGAATATGGCTTTGTGTAGAGCCAATTGTAGAAAACATATACACGTAGCCAACCGTGCATAATTGAATCAAGGCTTTGGAGTTGAACCAAGTGTCTTATAACAGAAGACCCATCAAAGAACTATGTTTGTGTTGGATGGGAGTTGTTAAAATGATATTGCCTTTTTAAAGAACCTAAAAGGATGCAATTGACAAAGATTACCAGTGAAGCATGTGTGCTTTCTTTGTAGTGATTTACTAGACACAGTCAGCTTCTTGAGTATTTATTGGCAATCAAATTTGCTATACAGATTTTCCCCACCTTGTTTTGGTCAATTTCCATTTTATTTGTCTTACTTGGCATTTGAGTGTTTTACACATTAGAATTTCTGTAAACTAGCTATGCTTTTGTCCAACAGGCTACTTGACCTATGATGCCATGTCAGAATCAGTTTCATGAACTTGTATGGAACATCGGCGCTCCTATGACGAAAAGAAAGATACCCTATCCACATCTTGTTTCACGTCAAGGAGAAGAATAGTTATTTTCCTTCTCTCAGAAACTTTAGGTTATGATGATTACTTGGATTAGGTTGGGAGATACTCAGTTGGCCCCTCTCCATTTCTTTCGAGGTTCTTTTCTAGTCCTGACTCATGATGCGAACTTCATATGAAACCATTTGCTACTATTTTAAGATTATTGTAAAGAACACAGGATGCTGATTTTTTTTGTTTCATGTTTTTTTTTTGTTTTTTTGACAAGTAAAAGTATCATAAAAGGCGCTAAAAGAAGCGTATCCTATATACAAAAAACCAATCAAAAGAGCTCAACGTGGAAGTTAAGCTCATCAATAAACTCTATAAAGAGGATTCACAAAGATTCCCTTTACACCAAAAATAAAACTATGCAACAGACAATATTTCAACTTATGTATTTCCATGGTGATATCTTCAAAAGTGTGCTGATTCCTTTCTCTCTAGATGCACCACATGATGCAAAGAGGAGCTATTCTCCAAACTTTCTTCTTAAATATCACCCTACACCTTGCTTTCCAACTTTCCAAAAGCTTGAGGACTGAGTTAGGCATAACCCAATACACTCCACAAACTGAAAAAAGTATGTCCCACAACTCCTTAGCAACCTCACAATGAAGCATCAAGTGATCCACCGATTCTTCTATCCTCCTACACATACAACACCAATTAGGAAATTTGAACCCTCTCTTGACTAAATTATCAATGGTGAGGACGGAGTTTAGAGCTGCTGTCCACACAAAAAAGCGACTTTAGTCAGAATTCCAACTCCCCAAATGCCTGATGAGGGAAACCCTCTCCTCCCTCCTCCAAGAATCAGAGAGTAAAAGGACTTAACTGAGTACTTTGGTACTTCCCATTGTTATACTTCCACCTCATGAGATCCGCTGCTCCCCTATGCACCTCAACCTCATGCAGGTGAGCCAGCAACTCTGACACACTCTCTATTTCCCAATCTTGAAAGGACTTGATAAACAAAGGCTCCCAAACAACACCCACATTGGTGAATCTCAAGTACTCTGCGACCTTTGCTTCCTTGTTTGTTGGTCCAAAAGAGGTCTGGATCAAACTTATAGGCATGCCAGTTCATATTTGGGATGAGGCTGTTCTTCGGGCCATAGGCAACTTCTGTGGTGGATTCATTAGGTCCGACAAAGATATGGCAAAGAAAAACCATCTTCAGTGGGCTAGGTTACTGGTGAAGGGGGACGGCAGTGCAATTCCTCCGTTCATAAAGGTTGCGGTTGGGTCAGTGAGGTACGAAGTTTTGATTTGGCTGGAATCGGGCCCTCAAATGGTTCATAAGCAGAATTTGCAGGATTCTATAGTGGGGTTGCAACAGCGTTGGCCAAGAATGATGGTGGCGCCTCAGGCGCGTGGGCAGAGTCAAGAGTAATAGAAGGGACTCGATTTTTGAAATCAAGGGCTCAGATCAGCTCAAAGAAGGAACGGAGGAGAAGCAGCCATGTTACAAGCCACGGCCAGAGAGAGGGAAAGAGAGTGTTGGGTCAGATTTGGGCCATCACAAATTAGCTTGGGCTGACAAAGCTAAATGGGCCAAGGTTTTGACGAGCGGGTTGGCAATAGAAGTGGTGGGCCTCCGATTAATAATTGGACGGGTTGTAAAGGTTACATAAATGGGCCAATGAATGAGCAGGCCGGTTCTTTGTTGAGTGGGCAGCAACCCAGATCTACTCAGGTCAAGTTCAAGCCCAAAGGTAAGTCTGCTAGTCATTTAAGCTTCTGGCCCAATTCCTTTCTTTCTTCTACGCAATGTAGAAGAGAAAGCTCAGGCCTAAAAGCTCCTACTGGGTCAGCTATGGCTTTGGTGCAAGAGAGGGATGCGATGGTGGAAGAGCAGTGTGCACACGCAGGCTGCTTGCTGCAATTTCCAGATAGAGGAACGCAAATGTATTCCCAAGTAATCAGCTTCTAGTGTGTTGTTAACTTTTTAGTTTATTGCCTTCCTATATCCATACCTAAAGCTTATATATTCGTATCTCTTATAAATAACTACTTCATGAGTGACATCCACATTGAAATCTTTGAATTTGGAGCATCTGGAATATTTGTAACTGGGATCGTAATTGCCAATTTCGTACTGGATAATGTCAGCGGTGGCTCTGGAAATTTTTGTCGATGGGGTTGTGCAAAATGCTAATCCTCAAATCATGAATAAAAAAGTACACTGTTGAATGTTATCAAATAAGCAATACTATCAAATAATAACCTCATTATCAATACTATCAAATATTTCATTTTCAATGTTGAATGTTATCAAATAAGCATTTATTCACTAATCTCTCATTTTGTTTACACAATTGATTCCTTACAAATTACATTGTTGAAAATACTCTTTCTACTGTTATAGTTGCGGGTTGTGACTAGCAAACTTGATGTTTATTTAACAAGAAAATGGGTTCTTTTGCAGAGAAAGAAAAGTGTGGGTATTTAAGAGTTCACTTAACCCAAAATTCAATCTCGTACTATAAATATTATATCAGTGCATGCTCTTCTTATTTAATAACATTCAATTCATTTTCCAATTGTTATCACATTAAATAATTTCTCACACATTTGAATCATAATATTCCCACACATCTAAACCTTGGATGACCACAAGATATATCTTATAGGCAATTTTTCCTATTCACAAAGTTAGTCCTTTAGAAGACTGGGGTTAGCCCCAGTGGTAAGGGCATCATCATCCAAGCCTTGAGATCATGGATTTTACTCACCCTCTGCTCCCCTCCCTAGGGCTTTGGTTCTCCAATTTATAAAACATATATATACCTTATAATATTGAATAAAATATCATTTTGTTATAATATAATGAATTATATTTGTTTTATACACAATAAGATCATGTATATCGGTGGTATATACGAGTAAATAGTGTTCGAAAAGTAAAAATCAACAATGAAAATTTATTTCTCTATAGATGGAGTGGGCAATTGCCCCACATACATCCACACTAAATCCGCCCTCGAAAAAGTGAGATTTCATCCCCCCCCCTCCCCTCTATTTTATAATTAGTGAGTTCTTTTTCTCATTGGATAGTGGGCTCAATATTTTAGACAATGAGTGAAAGTTTTGGATCAAATTGTATGTAACAACAACTAATAATAGAAAATAATTAAGTTTCTTAGGGTTGATGTGGTCAATTGACCCCGCTATACTGTACTTGGCGCCGCCCATGGACAATGTACTATTGTTGTCAGTGAAGCTGTATACCATGCAGCCCGTTTGGTATATATCGTTGTAAATGTTATATATTTATAAATAGATACTAGTGTTAGGGATTTATACTGAATAACATCCTCTGTGTAATGGTTTTAGTTTTTATTAATAAATTAGTTATTCTATTTTAATGAGATTCTGTGTGAGTAATGTTTACATTGCGTTATTTGTTTAATGATTATGCATGTGTCTTTTATTTCATATAGTAGATGATTTAGTGTGTAGAGTACGACTTAAATACGGAAAATCAGATCATCGGTTCTTATGGAATATAAACTTATTGTTTACAATCTTAGATGGAACTGGATACACCATCAATAGGACTGTAACACAAGATTTTAATAGGTCTATCTTGACTATGGAAAATGGTATAGTTCCAACTCTTTGCACTAGTACACTTTGTGTGTATTGAACAAACCCGTGTTGAGATAATTATTTTTATATTGACTATATAAAATAATTAATATCTTATGATTATTATGAGTGTTTATGCTCTTAATCATAATATAATAAATAGACAGGTGCATGTAATGTTTATTGTTTTGATTCACGAAAGAGTGAGATTTTTTGTGGGTCAATAAATTTAGTGAGTTAGACAATAACATTACGTGTATGGTGAATATTAATTATTGATGGAATCCACGTCCCGGTATAGGAATTGATGATATCTCATTGAGGAAGTTTATAAGTTTTTATTATGTCAAACCCTGCAGGTGGATTATTAATCTGACATATCAAATAAGTTAAGTGGAAAGTCTCAAGGAATTAAATAAGTTTATTAAATTTAATTATCAATAATTTAATTTAATAGACATATATTTGTAAAATTAACATTGGGAGATAAATAAGTATTTAATAATATGGAGCTCGAATATAATTCCTAGTATGACAGGGAGTACAATTATAATTCATTAGTAGTATAAATTATAATTTACGTAAATATGGATTAATCCTGGTTGGATTAGGAATTCTTATTTGTGTAGGAAACCCTAGTTATACTAATCTTATGGTCCTTGCTATAGTCTCTATATATACGCACTCTAAGAGCAGTTAGGGTTACACTTACTCATAATTGAGAGATACACATTTTTGTGAAAAAAAAAAACCCTAGCAGCTGTGAGCATACTATCTCTAGAGTAAGGCCTATACGAGTGATACAGTAGAAGTCCGAAGGTTGAGTTTGAGCAATTGATTCGTGTTTGTTGCTATTGCTTGCTGTTCAAGATCAAAGTAGAAGGATTTCGAAATTCATACGTGCTACTATTCAGGATTAAACTAAAGAGATCTCGAAGATATAATTCTAATCATGTAGATTAGTCTCTGCTAATCAGATCAGATTTTTTGGTATTATGCGTATGAACTATAGTCGAATCGTGAAAAATTTTGCAGTCTCCAGCAATTTGGTCACAAAATTTATATGTAATATGATATCAACCGCGGCAAATATTGATTTAACACTAAATCAATATACATATATAATGCATTTGTGCAACTACGGATGACACACCCCGAGAAAAATCAAAGTAGTTGGGACATCCAGTTCAACACGGGAAATTCCAAAAAAAACAAGCGAACTTTGCCAGAACGCAAGATAGCTATGTCTGTACCATATTTTCACTAGTATGGTACAAAATTAATAACTATGATTGGGATTTACGGCACTGAAGCTCAAGTTCTAGTGGAGTTGATTGTAGGTAGGTTTGCAGTTTAGTACCATCATGAGTTCATGTCCCATGCTATCATGTATTCACAATTATAAGATATTAATGTAAATGTTTGGAGGTTGGATTGATACATAAAGAACATGTAGCTTTGGACTTTGAGCTTCAATTAATGCAAAAACACTTATGAACTTGGCAAGCTTGGATAAGATCTACTGAACCTTAGCTTGAAAATTTTCTCATGGCTCTAGCTCAGCCTGAGGCTACTCAATCTTATGGGAAATATGAAACAAGCTCAGAAAAGCTCATCTCAACCTCATTGAAAACCTAATTCACGTTTTCATTCTTGATGTTATATTATGATACGTGGGAGAACATGTTGGTTAGGTTCATGGGGAAGGAATAATATGCCCTTGTTTTACTTCTTCAAAAAGAAGAAAAGAAGAACCCATACCTTGTCCATCATTTTCTTTTTCTTTCTTTCTATCTTTTTTTTTTTTTTTCCCCAAATCAATTGTTGGAAGAAAGTACCCCATCTTCCACATTCAATGTTGGCAATGAAAAATGGCCTATATTCAAGCATCAACCTGACGAAAAATTTTTTCTTTACAAACTGGAAAATTCTGTGCTTCTATCATTGGATTTTCTTAAAACCTCTCTGTGACCATATTAAACATAAGACTGAGTGTGTATCATAATATATGTTTCGTGGATTAGAAATGGATTTGAAAGCTTTGGATATGAGGTTCGATAGCTATTTTCTGTAACGAGTACCCTTGCATTTAATTTGGTTGTTGAATCTGGCGCTGACAGTCTGTTCCCTGATTGTTTGTGTTTTGACACAAGAAAGCAGGCAGGTTTCGACTGATGACTAAAATGTTTTGTAGTGGGATATTCTAGAAACTTCAACGATCAATGGCTTCTCACAAATAGAATCTCTATTGGGATATCCAACTCTATGTATTGTTTTGCATTCCTGTAAATAATTGATTAAAATTTGAAAGTGAAAGATCCTGAATATCTGCAGGTTACTACCTTATCATGTGGTGGCAGATTATGAAGCTGAGGAGGACGATAGGTTCCTTGATTCTGACACAACAGGTCAGATGTTGTCTCGCTCCCAGCAGTGGGACCATAATATAGCTGCAAAAGTTGCAGAGTTCACCGCCACGTTTGAGAAACAGGCTCTTGCCTTCAATATAATTTCCCGCAAGCGAGCTCTTGGGGAATTCAGATCAGAGGAGAGGTTGATGATTGAACAGGCTCTCCTACAAGAAGAGAGACGAGCCATGTTTGAACTGAGGGCAAAATTGGAGTCAAGGGAGAAAGCCAGTCGAGAGGCTCATGAGGCCAAGTTGCGGATGGCAGCCATGGTTCAGACAGAGCAAGCTCGAGCTGAGTCACAGGCTCATGCAGAAGTTCTGGCTCGTGCCCCAATACGAGGAAGTGCACTTGGGTATCAAGGCAGTGATCTTGCAATTGTTCATGACATGGGTGAGCAGGAACACGAAGTTAACCCTGATGGAATGATTAATGGATGGGGAAACAATGCACAGAGAGATGAGAAAGAACTATCTGAGGATTTCTTGAATGACGAGGAGACAGAATGGAGAAACAATCGAACGATTGGCGTGAAATGGGAGAGTTCGATTTGAACACGAGATAAAATGTCCAAGTGTTAAGTGGGGTTGATATTTGGCAGCAGGGAAGGTTATTTTAGTGAATGAACGATTGAATGACCATGGTTACAAACACAGGAGCTTTGAGCTGAGATGGGAATGTCTGTTTATGCGTAACTTAAGAAATACACCATGAATTTGCCTTGTAGAGTTGTAAGGGTAGGCGGCAGCAGTGGGGGATGGGGCGGAACTATTGAAACGTGGAAGGAATTTTTCTCATATTAATGTGCAACCATATCTTAGCAGTCAGCACACAGGAGAATATGAATGGTGGGACGTTGAACATGCATTTTAACCTTCAACCGAGCACTTGCTTGGGGTGGATTTACTGTTACTTTACCCAAATATGATGATGAGTTCATGACGAATGAGTGACCAAACTAGCACTATCAGTTTGTAATACAAGGCGCCCTGCAAATCAAAGCCCTCCAACTTCCCTATATATTATCTGCTGAAACACTGAGGAAAGAATCAATTAAACTGAAACACACAGGATTTTCTTTTCTTTTAATGCAACAGGCAACGGGCAATGCTTCAAGTCCCATAAATAAGTCTAGCCCCAACAAGGTCAAACTTGCATATTACAGACATGTCTCCTTTCAGTGCTATTAACTGCACGGGCTAAAGAAGGGGAAAAAAAAATCTTAGAAGGAGATAAAAAAATTCAACTTCAACCAATTCTCTTTTCACTTTCGTAATACACTGTTTTGTACCCAATAAAGAAGAAACCGTGTGTTCATGTAGCATCAAATGTTATTTTCTCTGCTGTTTCATTTAAACCATCAACACCATGCTTCCCCCAATGAGGGTAAACCATCAACACTATGCTTCCCCCAGTGTCCAATGAAATACCAAGCTTTGTGATCAGCTTAATTTCATTGCTGCGAATGATGTCGCCACCTTCATAGCATCCTCTAAATGCGAGATATCGGTTCCCTGAAATCAAATACACAAGAATTACATGTGACACCAAATTTGTATATATTGCAGGCACACTAAAATATACAGTTGAAGAGTTTCAATCAAACTCACTCACGCTCTGTCATTCGTTTTGTAAGACAGTTGAAGAGTTTCCATCAAACTCACTCACTAAAATATAAGACAGTTGAAGAGTTTCATTTAACTCTCGTCCTCTCACTTATTCGTTTTGTAGGGTCAAGAGTTTCAATCAAACTCACTCTCGTGTGCAACCATGGATAATAGAGATCTCAAGTGTCACTGTCTTCCAGCCATCCTTGACCTCTGCTCTCGAGGTCACCTCACGTCTTTGGACCTTCTGGCACATAAAGGCCTTAGATTCGCAGTCTTGCTTTCATCTTGCAACAGCAAGCGAACTCTATCAAAGAACACAAATGGATTCACCTCCATTTGAAACTCACAGGTCTGAAGAAACTCAACACATTCCCATGAAACCTTAAGTGTTTAATAAGATGTCCATGGGAAATTTGTATTCTTGGAGCAATATGCTTTCTGGGTATGCAAAGTTAGGAATGATAAACTTGACATTCTACAAGCATTGTTCGCAACTCAGTCTATATAAGTATTTTGCAATTTACACTAAGAGAAGAGAGAGAGAGAGAGAGAGAGAGAGAGAGAGAGAGAGAGAGAGAGAGGGGTCTTTCCCGTGGAAGCAAAATCATTACCATTCAGGCACAAAGAAAAGATCATAATAAGCATAAGGCCCTGTGAATCTTCTAATTTTTCCCTCTGATAATCATATAGTTTGACTGATTAATACAATGCTTCATCTTGTTGATAACTTAGTTGGACTTTGCCTTCAAATTAAACAAGACTAATTTTAAAAAGGAAAACTTGTGGGTTTATTTATTGTGGAGTCCCCAAATGAATACTTGCAAGCTGATTGCTCCAAATATGGTATACTTGGAGAGGTGGTACTGCTCAAATTTAAGATTCTAATGCATGATAAATTTAGTTAAGAAAAGGATTAATAGCCATGGGAAAATTGCTAACCTGGCCTTGAGCAATACCCCCTTTTCCTCCTCCTCCCTTTCCTTTTAGAGGCTTTAAAGCTGACACCAACCACTCCAACACCTTTAATTGCTTACAGTCATTTCTTTTCTCCGGTACCCCAGCACACACCAAAGCCTTGTTCGCAGTTTCATCTGTGCTGAAAACCATGACCGCTATCCCCTGTCATCCACACACTAGTCAAGCAAACTTCATACAGACATAAGAGCATTCTGAAAAAAATTTAGTATCGAGGCATATTAGCAGGAAGGCCAGAAGCTGCTAACAACCTTCTGCTCCATGACTCTGACTACTGCTTCACGGATTGCAGTAGTGTCTGATCCAACATTGACACGTGTTATACAGAAAGCCTTTCCATCAGAGGCGGCAACTTCTGCCATCTCAATTGCAACTTTGACAGCTTTCTGTATATTCTCTTCGGCAATCTTCTTTTTTGCTTTTATCACTTGATTCTAGTAAAATAAAGCAGTTTAAAATCAACTTCAACCCAGAGAAATATAAGCAGCAGGATAACAATAGAACTGAAATTGGGTAATTTCTTGTTCAGCATAGATGAATTACCTGAAGCACAGATATTTTGGCCTTAAGATCAGCTTTCTTGGCTGCTGGAATATTTGCCGATTCCACGCGGCCATTTAAAGAAGTTACTTGCTGGGGAAGAGGAAGGAAAAATCAGCAAACTAATATACCACATAAAGCAGAATCATCTTCTTAATTAGAGCTGTGTTGAAAAATATAACAAAAGAGGAGAGGGGGGACAAAAAACAAGAAAGTAGACTCAGGTACCGCTTATTTCAGGGAAGTTGAAAGTATCTCAACAATTGTCAAAAGACTTGCATAACCAACATGCTCCAAGCATAAAGATAAAGATTCTAGTTTATATGAAAATTCCATAATCCTGGCAGGATTTCAGGAGCCATTTCCAGAAATTAATTTAGTTAAGACTTCATTCAGCTGCATTACATGAAATACTAAGAGGAAAAACCACAATATTCACATAATAGCATATGTTTCATTTCTCAGCAATGCTATTCTCTTGTTCAAATATTTCAGTTGCCCATGCTGAGCATGGGAAAACTATAAACAAGGAAACACACTAAAAAAAAGTTCCTGCTTGTGTCAGATTTACCTTATTCTTTCAAAGAATGTACCACAAATTGTGTCCATTCATTCTTAAAGTTCTTTGGAAGAAGTGGCCAATATGAAACAAGACATCAAATGTAATATACGAAAACACACAAGAAGTTCAAACTAACACCCATAATTGCACATTTTCATAAAGTGTGAAAGAGAATTTCTTTAAACTGAAATCAGTTCAATGTAATTCTCTTTCAAACTTTTTCACAAAAAGGTGGAATTATTTGACTTGGAAAATTAAAATAACGTTGCTGAACCATCCTTTGTATAACAGAAATGATATAAATCATTTATCAATCTCAAGGGGATCACTTTATCCAAGGCAACCTCAGGCATGTGCCAAGAATGCCAAGAAGCAGCAAGCTACTACTACCCCTGTGCTCAATTGCCAGCCCCAAGAGATAAGGTAGGCACCAAGGAGCACCCAGGTGCAGACTCAGTTGTGAATTTAACAAACTTTGGAAACAAAAATGCCATGGGACAACCATTTTGGATAAGTAGTGCCAAGAATCACAACAGGAGAAACAGAAGACGACGTTGCATGCAGATGAACAGGAGAACACGAGGCATTCATGCGGTTTTCACATAACAAAATTTTCAAACAAATGATGAGAAATGTGTTAACATGCCGTAAGCAGGATATACATTCTGGATTAAAAAAACCAATTGCTATGAAACATGTCCTTACAAGTATTACTAGACAGAAGAATATTGAAATTGTTGAGTGGAAAGGTAGGGGGCACATTGATGCAATGACTACATCAAAGGAATGAATGGCCCTAAGAAGTATAAAGAATGAAATAACTGGAAACAATTATGTGCAAAACTCACACTGTTCAATACCTGGCTAAAAAGAGGGTAGCACAAGTTAAAAACGTGAGAAAAGTAGGCATAAGGGGGCCAACCAAAAATAAAACAAAATAAAATAACTCGTACTTGATTGAGCAGGCAGCAGGCAGTTTGATTTCAAGCAACACCTTGCTTCAGGAATAAAATGTAGCTAAAATAAAATAACTTATACTTGATTGAGCAGGCAGCAAGCAGTTTGATTTCAAGCAACACCCTTGCTTCAGGAATAAAATGTAACTAAAGTTATCACACCTCAAAAGCCAGAGTAATACACGAATAGTGAATTTAATGCAAGGCAGTAATAAAGCCGTTCATTTTTTCACATATTAGTGTGCACAAACTGCCATTGTAACTGAATTTGGGAAATAATAATAATTATGAGTGAACCTGTTCCAGCAAACTTCCTTCTGTTTTTGATGCCTCATTTATTTCCTGCTCAAGTGACTTTGCCAGCTCCATGGCCCTAAAAGCACAATCTGTTGTAACAGCAGTTACTCTACGAATTCCTTTAGCAATTCCCTCCTCGGACAGAAGAGCAAAAGCCTTAGCCTCTCGTGTATTTGATACATGGGTTCCTAGATAGATGAACACACTTAACCTAAATATTTAATGGAAAGACTCCAATAAAAGAGGAACCAGGAATTACAGGGAGACAACTACCTCCACAGAGCTCTGTGGAAATTGATAACCACTCTTCATTTTCTGGATCAGCAAGGAGATCCTCCACTTTTCGACCAATTGACACAATCCTAACTGGGTCAGGATAGACCTATATGGAAAACAGAAATTAGATATTTAAGGCAACTGGAAAACCAACTACAGTAACAAAAATTCATCATATTTTGAATGAACCCCAAAAGACAATGATGAAATGAAATAGTATACTTCTCCAAATACAGCTCGTAAACCATTTACAAGCTTAGCATCGGTCAGAGTGGCCTCCTTTGCAAATACACCCAGTTCAGCTTTGATTTGCTCATTCACGATGGACTCAATTTTTCTCAACTCATCAGGCTTCACAGGCTTGCCTGTTCAAATTTCCGTGGCATTAAAAAATTGTGAATACAAAATCAATGAAAACAAACATAAACTTACCATGGGAAAAATCAAATCTTAATTTCTCAGGAAGAACAATGGATCCCTTCTGGTCAACATGATTGCCAAGTACTTCCTGCATTCATGTTACAAAGCATTAAGAGAACCAAAAATAAACTAGTTAAGATAGCGTAAACATTAGGAGCCCAGAACAATATCATTTTGGAAATTACCCTTAGCGCAAAATTCAACATGTGTGTACAGGTATGGTTAGGAGCAATGAGCTTACGTCTATCATAGTCAACCTGCTCAAGTCATTAAATTAATGCTGATAGTTACAAAAAGATCAAAGCAGTAGTCGTTTGCATTCATCTATGCATACAAGGCAAGTTGATAAAAAAGAATTTACCTTACAAATCACTTTATCACCCACAGAGAACTTGCCCGTTTCCCCAGTAAAAGAACCGAGATGAACAACAAAGCCACCATAAATTTGTACATTACAAACTTGAAATGCTCCAAAGGGGCCTTCAAGTGATCCCGTATCAAATATCTATCAACCCAAAGAAATATGTAAGACGTAAAAATATCTACCCTATATGAAAAATATGTAAATCATATATGACTACAGAATGTCGAACATGCAAACTATTGGAGAGAAGTAGAACAAACCAAAAGAAAAAATAAAAAAAATGAAGCTGCATGCAAGCACTCAGAACCTGGTATCATATATTTAGTATGGAACAACATAAATTTAAATCCATTATATGGTAAAGTAAGTATGGCCTTTATTCTATATTACCTGTATTGACGATATCTCCAATATCCCAATTAAGAAAAACAAATTAATACAGGAGTGGTTTCATGAGATCACCGATGCATAATAATTGTATAATTGATGAAAACAATGTGTCTGATGCGTATGCCCCCCTTAGATTTGGAGAAAATAAAATGGCATTACACTACTACACTGGTAGAGGAGTGATTTTCTAGACAAGTTGAAAGTGAGCAAAAAACCCCTAAAGAAGTTACAATAATCCTTTCAGAGGAAAAAAACAAAGAATATTATAGCTTAATTTCTTTTACAGGTAAAAAAATCACAACTTAATGTTTCTTGAAAATATCAGAATTTGAACATGTGCATGTATCATAGGTGATGTAAGAATCTATGTGCACCCAAACTCTTCTATCAAAAACTAAAATGTAACATAAGTAGACCTTGACAAGCATAGCATGGCGATAATTTCATATTATTTCCCTAATAAAATGTTAAGGATGAATATATCATATTGCACATTGTCTGGTGCTAATAAGTCATTCATCATAGAACAAATCAACTCAACTCAATTTGACAAGACTCAATTAGTGCTACATGGATCCATTTCCTCCAGTTGGATCAATTTGAAATCATATCCTCAATGAAGTTTAAGGTAATCATGTCCTTTCTTATCAGCTCAACCAATGTTTTCCTTAGCCTTCCTCTATTCCTTTTACCACCCTCTGGTGCACTAAATCACTCCTCCCTATAGGCGCCTTCCTAGGCCTACGATGTACATGCCATATCATCTCAAACGGCTTTCCCTCAATAACTTCTATTGGTGCCACTTCTAATTTATTTCTAATGGTTTCATTTTTTTTTTTTTTATCTTTTCTTATGACATCACTCACTCATCAGAAAAATTGTCAAACAACCCAAAGAATATTCTAATTTTCTTTTGATCCACTGTACAAAGCATTAAACTCCTTGCAGAAGAGAAATCTAGGCTTGCCTTATAAACTAAGCAACTCCCCCACAACAATTTTAAGACATCGAGAAATAATTTGTTAAGCAAATTTGCAACCTTCGAACTAATAAATAAACTATCAGGATCACATTCAAGCGAGCCCATACCTAATAATCAACAGACCTCTTATTCTCAATGAAAATTTTACTTTTCCAGGTCAAATAAATTTTTTTTTTTTTTTAATTTTAATAGATATAATCTATTCGATAGACACCAAAAGGGGGTTCAATCTCTCTACATATTGTATATGAAACACAATTTAAGGCCATCAACAAAACAAAAATGAAAAGTGCAAGCTAATGACAGTTTCAACTCTATAATACTACCATCTCTACTTCATCGAAAGTATGTGGGTTCCTCTCCCTCCATATGCACCACAACAAAGAAATAGGTGCTGCCATCCAAGTCTTCCTCCTTCTATTTCAATGGCATCCAACCACTCAAAACTCATAAAAAACCAGGAGCAAAGAAGGCATAGCCTACGAAATACCAAATATGGAAAAATTTGTAAGTCGCCACAGGTGGTCCACAAGAAACACCGATACGAAGCCTCTTCCACCTTCCAAATTATAAATTATGAGAACAAAATCTACACAGCTGTCAAAATGAAAAAGTCCACCTTTGTTGAGGCCACCTTTCAATTGCTCTTACTACCATCTCCCCTCCAAGGACTAAAAGAGAAGTATTATCAAAGAAAGTTCCTCTATTTTACCTCCACATCATCCTATCCTGAGCAACACGGGCAACCTCTGACCCATACAAGAGCTGCATTCATAATCCCTTCCTGTTAAACACCAGGCCTCCTGAGAAGTCCACCCCCTAACATCAAGGTCACACTACCATTTTTCGTTCACTATTCTATAACAATCAAGCACATCCATTTCAAAAAATATAAGCAATTTAATGGAACTAATGTAAAATCATAGCAAAAGAATGGTGCTCAAAATCACAGTTAATAAGTCTCCTAATAATCAGGTACTAATCAGAAATTTATACGTCTACTTTCTCTATAAATTATTGGAAAGAGAGACTGGTAAGAAAATATGTTGCAAGAGATAAGAAGCATGAATATAAACAAGACACAAACACAATAGCAAAAATAAGAGGACAGGACAATTTTGAAAAATATGAAATGACATCGCAACAAAAGAATATATATTTTGATATATATACATGAAAGTAATAATTTCTTCATTTTTTACATTACAAAGAAATTTGTATTCTATTATACCACAATACTAAGAAATGTGAAAAGAAAATTTTCACATTTTACGTATTGGAAAACAAAAGTAAACATATTCTTCTAATATCTATTCCGAAAAATTGTATCACAAACAAATCGAAAAGTTTAAGTACCTCTTAAATTAAAAAAAAACTTAAAAGGATGAAGGATTAACAAGTATAAATTTGTATTGCTTTGGTTTTAATCATTGGCTCCCAAGTAACGTTCTTCAAACTTACAACGTCTTTTGTATGTCTAATCAATGAACACGTGTGTCCCATTCTAAAGACATAAAAAATATAGATATATTTCAACGCGTGTCCAACACATACATGAAACCTTCTAAGAATTGTCCACGCTTCTTTATCTTTCAAGAAAACTATTTCCACGAGTACTAGAACTCCTTTTCACAAACTAAAAAAATGAAGTTTTTAGTCCTTGACTTTAACCATAATTATCTCATTTTCTTGAAGGCAAAGAAGAGCAGTAACGAGTGGTAAACTTAATTCTTATTCTTGAAAATGAATCAAATGAACTATGGGCCCATTTGGTACCGTCTTTTCGTCTAGCTTCTTTTAAGCTTATAAGCAAAAAAGTCAGATTTTTTTGGCTTTCTGTTTTTGCATTTTTGCTCATCTTTAGCTAAAGTAAAGCCATAAAAGCAAAAAAGCTAAAAAAAAGACTTTTTACTTATAAGCTTAAAAAAAACTTTGCAAAAAAGCTGCACCAAACGGGCCGTATGTTAAAATTTAAGTAACTCATTATCTCAATATCAGTCTCCCAGTCCACTCACACCATAAATGTCCCCAATTGTCATGGCCCACCCAATTTGGCACCTATTGGGAGCCATGTTGCATACTTGGAGGCCCAAATTGGCACCAAGAACCTAGACGGTTCTAGACCATTTAAGGCCTTTCAAAAATGGAAACATGGTTGGAGAAACGTATGAAACATTCTAAATACTCCTACACTAGTGTATATAAAGAGTAAGGAGTATTCTAGAAAAGTAAGGGATTCTTGAAAAAATTCTAGAATGTTCTCCCTATTTGGAAATATAAAGAAAGGGTGTGGGTGGTTTTAAAACGAAGGGGAAAGTTTCCTTGGAAAACCTTGTAATATAAATATCTAGATATTTTTTAGGAGTATTCTAGATAGTTAATCTCCACCATTGGATCAAGTTGATCTCAACCATCCATTGAGGAGGTGGGCAACTATAAATAGGTGGAGGCATTCATTTGTAAAGAATCAAGTTATCAATTCAAGCAAAGTATTCTCCAAGTCTCTCTTACTCTTAGTTGCACATTTCCTTCTAAGCCTTTATTTTGGTTGTTCTTAAGCTTACTTAGCAACTTTTGGGCATAAGTTGTCTACGGCCGCACGGGTTGTGGTGTTGAAGTCTTTGACCCGTGACAGTTGAAGTTGTAAATACAAAGCAAAACATTTTTCAAGCTCTCTTATCAAGTACTCTCTTATTCTTAACTCTTCTCTTTCAGTATTCTTAAGGCTTACTTAGCTTCTTCAATGGTGAAGTTAACTAAGGCCACACAGGTTGACGGTGTTTGAATATCCAGGCACGTGTCACGGGCCTAAGACTTGAACACCACAACCCGTGCGGCCTTAGACAACTTATGCCCAAAAATTTCTAAGTAAGCCTAAGAATAACCAAAAGAAAGGCCAAGAAAGAAATGTGCAACAAAGAGTAAGAGAGCTTGGAAGGGAAACTTAGAAAATGCTTTACTTGAATTGAGAACTTGATTCTTTACAAATGAATGTCTCCATCTATTTATAGTTGTCCACCTCCTCAATGGACGGTTAAGATGAACTTGATCGATTGGAAGAGATTAGCTATCTAGAATACTCCTAGAAAATATCTAGATATTTATATTTACAAAGCTTCCCAAAGAAACTTCCCCCTTTGTTCTAGAACCACCCACACCGTTTCTTTATATTTCCAAATAGGAAGAACATTTTAGAATTTCTTCAAGAATCCTTTACTTTTCTAGAATACTCCTTACTCTTTATGTACACTAGTGTAAGAGTATCTAGAATGTTCCATAAGTTTCTCCAACCATGCTCCCATTCTTGAAAGGCCTTAAATGACTTAAAACCTTCTGGGCTCTTGGTGCCAATTTGAGCCTGCAAGTATGCAACATGGCTCCCAATAGGTACCAAATTGGGCGGCTGTGACACAATGCACCACAACAGTACAACTTTTGAAAGCACTAGCTATTTTCTTAATGCAATAAATTCACTCGCAATAACCAATGGAATGCCATCATTTAGGTTCAAACATGTCTTAAGTTCAAAAGCTCCCTCAGATTTGATGAGAGAAGCTTACTGCTATAGGTAAAAAATTTATTTGGTAGAGTGCATCATACCTGACCACCTTGCTCAGCATAGAAACTTGTAGTCTCCAAAATAACACCAACTTCATCATGACCAACAGCACTTTCCAAGAACTCCCTTCCAGTGTAAATAGCTTTAATCAAACTTTCATGATCCTGAATATATCGATGGAGGGTTATAAAATATGTGAACAGGATATAGGGCAATCCAATAGAAATAATTGTGACCCTAAAAGATAAAGTGATAAATAATGCTGGAAAAACTTCCCTTCAATTCATTATAAATCCATGCGCTAAATGTACCACTCTCATGAATGTGGCCAAGACATATTAGAATTACAGTTTTATTTAGTAAGTCATGTCGAAGCCCCATTTTGAGGAGTTATCCAACAGTAGAAGAAATATGAAGAGGAAAACATGGGAGGTAGCTTGTCGTTTGTAATCTTACATACACATGATGAGACATTGGGAGATGGGAAAACAGATCAGCTTTTGTTCCATCCTGAAAACTCTCCGAAATCCCCTTTAAACAATTTGAAATTATGCAAATATTTTCTTTTGGTCTACAAATACATTTCATGCATTTCTTTAGTACTAATTAATTAAAATACAGTTTCTCTGTTTTTAGTTACATCTCAGATGTTCTTATATTAAAGAAGAAAAAGGACGCGAGAGCAAAGACGTCCAAGTTCACACACACAGGTAATAACTATCTTTTATTAGGGATAAGTGACAGGTAATAACTATCTTTCATTAAGGATAAGTGACAGCTAATAACTATCTTTTATTAGAGATAAGTGACAGCCAATAACTACCTCCACAACAATTGTTCACTTTTATAACTTCTAGAAATATGAGCTCATTCCTGTAAAACTTTAAAGCTTGTGAGAGAGTAATATTTCCTAACATCATATTGCTTCACAGATAACCTAATTGACACTAATGAGAACTATGTCAAGTGATACTTAAAAAAATTGACACGTACACTAACCTGAAACCACGTAAACTTGAAGCTGTCATTCGTTGCAACAACCCCTCTTTTGTGTAATGCTGAGATAGCATCAGCATCCATGAGAATAGTACCACCAGCTTGCTGCCAGGGAAATATTTCAGCACATACAATAGAATTGGCATACACAACATTAGATACTTCTTCTTTTTTTTTTCCTTCTTTTCCCTCACACAACTAGCCACACAATAAAACAATGCGTATAGCCAACACTGTCCGTTCTGATGGATGGAAAAATAGATACAAGAAGGAAACACCTGCTACCTTATTCTGTGCATTCCTTGATCTTTCTCTAGCTTCATTCATAGCAATGTTAAAACCCTCAATATCAACCACCAAGCCTCTTTCTTCCGCCATGAGCTGGTAGAGAAAAATTCATTAGGAGCCAGTTCTGTGTGACAATATGAAATACCAAAGATTAAACCTAATAGCACTCCATGCACCTGAGTCAGATCTAATGGAAAACCGTATGTGTCCCACAAGACAAAAGCATCCTGCAACCGAAGATGTCAAAAGTGTATTAGACATACTAGATGTTGCAGTTAAACATCCTAGAAGAACAAAGAAGGATGCGGAATTGCAAACACTGCGATTGTGCTTTTGCCCAACAACAAAAAAAAAAAAAGCAACAGATAAGAAGAAGGCCTTTTTTTTATAAGCAACAAGGCAAGGCTTTTTATACATCACAAAAATAGCACAGCCTCAAAAATAGTAGGTAGACCTTCCAGTATCATTTTTTTTATAGTTCACATATAAAGAATGTTGGGGAGAGAGTAGTGAATTACCAACAGCTCTATAAGAGAATAATAAAAGACTGCCTCTTAAATTCTTAAACTGCAACGTGTTATATAACCGCCTAGGCTTTAAGGCATCTGAACAACATTTTGAAACCTCAACATCCACGATCCATCCATTCTTATCTTTTCAACATATTGCAAAATTTTTATGACCTCCCTTAAGTGGCTTACGAAGCATTTAGAGGATCTTGAAATGGGATAACAGGGTACCCAAGGCCTTTGTTAATTGAACATTTGAAGCTTATAAAAAAGCTCAATTATTTGAAAAAGTTCAAAAGACATAAAATAAAAACAAAAACAATTCAACATACCTCATTTAGCTTTCTTAAATGGACTATAAAAGAGAATTAGATTATGAGGGAAAAGTTAGCATATGCATATGCAATACCAACATAAGTTTGCTGTTCTTTAGAGGGGGAAACTAACTCGCTGACTTCACTTCTTGCTTCCTGACATTGGCAAATCCACATATTCATAACAAATGAGAACTTCGGGCAAACCATTTATTGGTCAATTTCTTACCCAAAGAGAGAGAGAGAGAGAGAGAGAGAGAGAGAGAGAACAAATGTATAAAATGAGAAAGAAAGTAAAACAAATTCTATTGCAATTATAATTTCGGCTTGTTAAGTTGCTTTAGTTTAACATGCCTAACTGTCAAACCAATTTGCAATTATAATTGTAAAAATTATATCCCTGAGAAACCAGTTACAATATCATTGCTTGATAACATGGTTAACATATGCTACAAAGTGAGAGTACAAAGCAGAGGACAAATACAGTGCAAGAAAGAAATCAATCCAGCTATATACTTGCCTGCCCACTTAGTATCTTCCCTTCAACATCTTGAGAAGCCCGCTTGAATCTCTCTATTCCCTGAAAACAAGTGAACAGTCCATCCAGTTTGTTATTAGAAACCCTACAGAGATACAATATTTAAAACTAAAGTAACGAACAATGAATCTCCTGTGCGGCTGAAAAACTGCACAGGGAAGCAATCAACCATGGGAAAAAGAATGTGATCCCTTTTACATAAAGTTTAAGAGTGATCCAATTAAGTGAACCAGTTTGCAGAGAGA
Source organism: Euryodendron excelsum (assembly GCA_033060915.1). NCBI lineage: Eukaryota > Viridiplantae > Streptophyta > Magnoliopsida > Ericales > Pentaphylacaceae > Euryodendron > Euryodendron excelsum. The sequence goes on from CM065390.1 coordinate 281,377, forward strand.
ATTTTTGAAATCTTCATGGATAACAAGAATAACAGAACTAAACAAAAGCACCTAACAATGCCAAAATAAAAGCAACAGATGCACCTACTGGCATGCTTGAATTTTTAGCCAGAGAAAAAAGGACAATGCTTTGATTGGCATAAAACGAACTGCCTTTCAAATAGGCCACCTTTCTCAGTAAAAGATAAATAATGTTCCACCATGTCTTCTTCTAAGTAAACAGGCTATGATTGCACGGACAAAGTGATCCAGTGGAAGAAAGCCTCAAATGAGAAGTTGTTAAACTCCCAATTGACTTGACAAGGGCACTTGGCAACCGTTGTGAGAATGGTCGGGATGCCAATCATGTAAAGAGAAGTATCTATCTTGAATTTAACTTGATACCAGATCTCAGCTTTCTTAGGAAGAAGCAGTAGCCATGTAAGATTGTAGGGCCCAATTGTACCTTGTGGTTATGTTGTTTGCATTTCTAAAAATGTTCTACTTCTTGAAAGAACCATGTCCACCTTCTCATTTAGCATCTATGTTTAGTTCTAGAAAGTTTCCGTTCCCTCTTCAGAAATTTTTAGAAAACAAAAACCATGCCCTTTATATTTTATGGCCGTATCCATTCAAAAATTTGCTCATGTCATCCAGAAATTAAATTCAGAGCCTAAAAAATAATTCAGAACTGTTCCACAAACTCAAGTCTAAGCCCAACATCAAACAAAGGCTTAAGTGGAAGCAAATTCAACTTCATACTAAAGCTCAGCCACTTCAGAACAGATTGCATCGGTGAAGATCTATGGAATATTATACATGTAGAGCTAAAATTCTAAAATGATGCAGAAACAGTCACAAAGCTCAAGCTTACATTAAGCAATGTCTTGCCAAAGCTTGCTTCCTCTGCAGCAATTGTGTCCCTGATATGCATTTCATGTAGTCTCAGCTCTGGAAATGTGTCACCCATCACTTGCACCACCACCTTTACAAGCCTGATTTCCACACAATTATTAAGTGAACTTTATCAGAAAAGATATATAGCAGTTAGGAATAACCTAGATAAACTTAAATCTATAGAAATTAGGGATACGTTAAAATATGTAAATTAGGAAAGTAAATATACAATGGCACCATAGAAAATAAAACTACTACTGAAATATGACTCAAATCTAAAACTGACACAAATACAGTGAATAAGCACAAAGATTGCAGGCAGGTTTTTCATTCTGACCCACTGAAGAACCCAGCCTGATTTCCACACAATTATTAAGTGAACTTTATTAGAAAAGGTATATAGCGATTAAGGAATAACCTATATTAACTTAAATCTATAGCAATTAGGGATACATTAAAACACGTAAAGTAGGAAACTAAATATACAATGGCACCATAGAAAATAAAGCTACAACTGAAATAAGCACAAAGATTGCAGGCAAGTTTTTCATTCCTACCCACTGAAGAACCCAGGTTGAGCTTTTAGGACTTCAGTTCCATAACGTACAGCTCGACGAAGAATACGCCTGAGGACATATTCACGTCCCTCATTGCCTGCACAGCTAGTGAGACTACCATCAGTTCCACTTGAAACAGATTCAAAAATAAAATTAGTTCCAAATCATCTGTCCATCTTTGAAAATCTAAATATCAAGGAAAGTGCAACAATAAAAACATCACTTTTCAGAACTAACCCCAATTCACACTTACCTAGGTCCTTCAATATTACTTCAATGTAGAAAAGCAAAATTTGGGAAGATTTAAAATTTGGTACAACAACTTTCAAAGTGGAAAAATATTATAGGACACTTCAAAAAGTGAAATGAGCATACTATTTTGGGTTGAAGATAGTACTGATTTTGCACGAAGCTGCAGTGTTTTGATTGAAAAAAGGAAACATTAGATATCCAACTAGAAGACAAAATAGGCATCCACCATATGCTTCTAATTCTTGGCTGCCCCACCCTTTTTAGCACTAAACTTAAAGTCCCAGACATCAAACTGCAAAAGCCATCAGATCGAGGAAACCAGTTTTTTTAAATATATATAAAATAAAAATAAAAGAAAGAAGAAGTCTTGCACAGAACTAAACCACTACAGATCAATTTAATAAGAAACCGGAAAGGTTAAAAAAATAAAGACGAAGAAAAGAAACACAGAACAAACAAACAGAGTTTGTTCAAATGCAGTGAGTCTAACAAATTGGGTGGTCAATCACTGGAAATATGTCCTCTCTATGACAGCAAGCTTCCAGTGACCAAAAACCTCAAGGGACCATCAATAAAGTGAAGAGAATATTTTGAATGCATGATCAAATGGGAACACCTCTAAAATGAAAATTCCAGCACGGAACAAGAAGAATAGACCTGTAAAAGAAGGTGAAAGTAAATCTCTTTCTATCTCTATCATGAACCATATACAGTGTCCTTACCTACTCTTATGTTGCATACATTCTGTTTTTTTTCAACCATCTATTCTAAGTACTCCTTGTTCATACTTCTGTAAATTCGACAGAAAATATATGCCAAGACAAACCAAGAAAGAGACCCAAAAGCATAATATGAGTAGTATAGATTAGGCATATATCATCATAAACACATGGTCCAATTACCTAGCAGTAACAAAGTCAATCCCAACACCTGAAATTTAATATAGGACATCCAAAGGATTAACCAAATTTCCCATATGTTGTTTTGCATTACAAACGTCTATGATTTGACTAAAAAAACAACAAAACTTCAAGTCCGATCAACAAGCCAAAAATAAGTTTTTCAAAACCATCAATTATACACCCAAAAGGGAGAAAAAGGGAAAAAATACCATAAATTCAAAGATGTCATTTTAATAAAACTGCTGAGTAGAATTCTATACTTTCCTTAAACAACAATGAAAGGCAATCACAAGCCCAACCAAGCAGAAAAGCACAAAACAAGATATCCAACTTTTTTCAGTCCAACCTGGACAGGAACCATCGGCAATGGCAAAAGAAAGAGTTCTGACATGATCGGCAATAACCCTATAAGCCATGTCGACTTTGTCTAAATCATCTGGTCCAACTTTGCCAGAATATGGTTGAGCTTCAGTTGCCTGTAAGAAGATACGTTTAAGAAGAAAATTATATGGTATATCCAAGTTTAATCCCAAAACAATAAAATGGACACATAATTACTATTATAAAAACGAAGAGATGTAGCCAGCACACAAGATTTTTTTTTTTTTGTTGGTACATTGCGGAGATAAACTTCATATATATCACAATGATTCTCAACAAAACCATAGAAAGACCAACTTGGGGTATTTTTAACACTAAGAGTCTAAGTCCCTACTTTAGTTGTCACTCCTCTCTACTTATCAAAAAAGAAAAAGTTACCACTCCTTTCTACTCTGTCCATGAAAGCATATGTACCTTCATATCAAACAAGACTGCCCGAGAGTGAAGCCAAGCATTGGATATTATAACTACAGCCTTTGGTCTATTTGAGCCACCTAATAGCAACAGTACAAAAGGAGGTTAAAAAACGTGTAAGATTCTAGTTTTATTGCCAAAATCCATGATATAAGAACTTTATAATAGGCTAAACCACTTGTTGATTGTATAGTTGAAAAGGGTTGGGTGTTCAAACAAATGCTAAGGAGGGTTCGAATATCCGATAGAAGCTCCAACAAATCTTGGCGTCCTTTGGAGCAGTGGCGAAAGAGTTTCAGCGGTATAATTCAACACCAGCAAGTGGTGCTCCCTTGGAGCTGCCTTCTCACCACTGCGATTCCAGAGAGTTGGCGCTCCCTGTTGGCGGCCATGAGAATAGTCTCATGCTAAATGTCAAAAACAGAGTGTTGGCGCTCCCTGTTGGCTGCAGCAACAGCCGACAAGAGGCATTCACAACACCAGTAAGTGGCGCTACCTGTTGGCCGTGGCAACCCCCAGAAGACATTTTTTGGAAACTTCCCTTATTGGCTGCTCTTTGTTCTACAGCTTCTATAGAAGGTAGAAATATATTTTCAACAACTCTGAGAACTTCAAAGAAACCCTAGCAGCTCATGATATCTCCTTTGCAAGACAAAGAACTTCAAATCTTCAACAACAAAGGTTAGTCTTGGTGGTGCATCAAAACGAGGTATTCACGGGCGTGGTGTTCGTTGTGGTTGAGAGCAGTGAGTTACCTTGTGTGTAAGCAAGTTCGATTCAAATTCAATTCGTGGGTTTTGAATGGGTACAGTTGTAAATTGATCTTGTGAATTGTTCATTAATTATAGTGCTTGGATAATGGAAAGGGTGTCTATATCCTAATAATAATTCAAAATTTTATTTATATACATTACAACATAGAAAAAGAGGCCATTATCACCATGGTTGTGGCAAGTAGCTCATTTTAAGTTGCTTTTAAGTTTTTGTTAATAATTTTTCTCTTAAAAAGAATAAATGATTTTTAAATATTTGAGCAATCTCTTTGGCTAACTGAATTTGTTATTTTGAACTACGGAACACTGTAGTTATTTACTTCACGTATTTTGTAGAAGAAAACTTATAGCACTATACATTGGATCCATTGAATTACAAATAGTCTGTAAATATGTGAGCTGTCTCTTAAGCTCACTGGATTTATTTTTTTGAATTTCGGTTCACTGTATTTCTTTAGTTCATGTATTTTATAGAACAAAACTTACACCACTATACATTATATCCATTAAATTCATATGAAATGCATCTTCTCTATCTCATTAACTCCTTTAACTATTCATTTAGATACATGAACTATTGCTAATTATAATACTAAAAAATATTCTAAATATGATAATTAAGTCATCCTCCTTATCAAAACTATCATTGCAAAAAATTCAAGAAGAATAGTATTTTCCAAAAAAGAAAAAACCATTAGAATGTTTTATTTAGTACTATTGCTGTGTGGAACAGCATTCAAATAGGGCAATTGTTTTGTTGGAACTGAACAAAAACAATAAGTTCAAAAAATTAAAACGAATCCCAAGCATCACATGGGTCTAAAACTAGTCTGTGTAATGATTTGTAACCATCCCACATAAATTGCTTGGCAGCTTACATGCATATTCAGCATGCAGAAATTAGGTTGGCGGTAAAACCATCAGTAGCTGGTCTACTGAAAAAACTGAGGACTCCAGTAATTGCAGTAAACCCCTAATTTTCAGCTCTAACCTCTTTCAGACAAGGACATGCATGAGCTACTGCTTATATCTTTCTTTTATGTTTCCTATTGTCACCTGGCTCAGTGGCAAGGGTAGGGTAGTTTGTGCCCCAAGTAACCACTCCACCATTGTCAAAATAAATAGATATCTTGACTTAAACAGATATAATTATGAAACAAGAGAGCAAAGGACCACAAAATATAAGTATCATCCATCACATCAAAAAGTGATCTGTCTAAAAGATAGTTCAAATAATTGTAAATCTCAAAAGTCCTTGTTTTCCTTAAAAGGTTAATTATTTTTTCACTCCCAACTGAATTACTTTAATATTCTGTCCTAAAACATTGCTACCAAAATCAAATACGTAACTAATTATACTTGCAGAAAGATAAAACCACATCATCATCTTACTTGTTGGATGGCATCGAAGATGGGTAAGAACACATCTGTATCATAGTTGCTCATCTTATTCTGGAGAATAGAAGTTAATCGTTCAAAACCCATTCCAGTATCAACGTGTTTGGCAGGAAGAGGTTTTAGTGAACCATCAGCTTCCCTATTAAACTGCAAATGAGACATTAAACCATGAGTGACAATTTTTTCCAAAGTGATAGAAAAAGAGAACTATCCAGCAGTACCAAAGAGGGAAAAAAGCAACTAATGTAACTAAGACAATGGTAGTTTGACTTTGTTCCCAATAAACATTCAACAAAAAACATGAGTGCTGAACTACATATCACAAGGTTGAAACTTCAGCGCATTCTAAGTACTTTGAGGTTAAGTGCTGGACAATCTCTGTCATGAACAAAATGCATATACAAGAGTGCAATCAGATGAGAGCGATTGAATGGACATGTAAATCTGTACCTGAATAAACACGAGGTTCCATATTTCAATGCATGTGGGATCATCCTTGTTAACCAATGATGCAGCATCACGATTCCCAATTCTATCGAAATGTATTTCAGTGCAGGGTCCACAAGGTCCAGTATCACCCATCTCCCAAAAGTTGTCCTAGTCAGAGTTAAACGCAAGTAAAGAAACAATCAAGGAACAAAATTTCCATTTGTTTCCACCGAAACGGCCGAAACGTTTCCGTTTCCTAAGGGACCGAAACGAAACACTAGTGGAATAACGAAACACTATTATTACAATCAAAACACACTGAAATATAGAAAAATGTACCAAAACACAATGCTATATGCCTAAACAATAAGTTGTATTAACCCAAATTTAAAATTTTTATAAAAGGTGTATAATTTTTATACAAAATATTGTATTTTACTATTTTAATATTTCTCACGGTAGAAATGTTTCCGAAACATTTCCAAAATGTTTCCGAAACGTTTCCGTTTCTAAGCCAACCGAAACGACCTCTCGAAACGAAATTTTGATCCTTGAAAACAATACATCAACTTTTTATCAGCTTAATAAAGCATAGGTGTACAGAAAAAATAACCAAAAAGAGGAGGAGAGGGACAGAGAGCAAACACCATACTGGGAGAAAAAAATAATATAAAAACATACTGTATTACTCTGGTCCCATTTATCAGCTGAATACAGAATATGTACACATCAAAAGTAACCAAAAAGAGGAGAGGGACAGAGCAAACACCATACTGGAATGAGAGAACATTGTATAAAAAATATGTTGTATGACTTAGGTGTGGGACCATAGTAGTTACATATTGTATTGACAGCATGTCAACAAGTTAACTGATACATGATATATCTGTTATATTGATACAAATCCTCACTGGTACCTAATAACATATTTTAGTAACATTGCCAATGAATCGTCAACATCCTCAATGTTATGGAAGTATCGATATTATTGACATGTCTTGCAACAAAAATAAGGAAATAAATAAAGGGTTATATGTATATGATATTCAGCAGCAGTATTACTTTCTGTCATTGTAGTTTGATCTGAGATGCAGCATACAGAGTTCCATTTTCAAGCAGAAACATTGCACATAAATGCCATACCAATTATTTTGCATAAATTTTTTATAATGTATTAAAGAATGTTTTGGTGTTTCAACGTTTGTCACTGAGCTTTTATATGGACACAAGTGGATTGTAGACAATTTTGTGGCCAAAAGGTTGGTAAGAACTTAAGGTCTTTGAGTTTTAATGGTTGTAGGCTTGTACCAGAGAGGAAGTGGTTGGGGGGAAGGGGAAGGGGAGGGGGAGGGGGAGGTCATTAAATAAGTGAGGAAGATGAAAATTTTAGAACTGTTTTTGAGTTCTGTAAACAGAACCCACCTTGCAGATTTTGGATTCCCTGCTGCAGAATAGTTATAGGCAGTATGATTGAAGGGCGAACGTATTATGGAGTATTAAGGGTAAATAAAAGTTTATTAGACTTTGTCTGCCTATCAAAAGCTTAAAAGTGGCAGGGAAAGAAAAGAAGAAATAAAGACAACAAAAGAAGAATATTTTACGAGACGTTAGAATTGCATTGCATAATCCTTCAATTGAGTAATTGCTTGAAAACTTGTGTCAAGTTTGTTGTCACTTGAATAGAAGCAGTACATAACTATTAAATGACTTCATAGAATTCTAATAGGACTATGACTCTACAACTAAAATAACATTCTCAGTATGACTTCATAGAGAAACGTCATACCAGATGGTTGAGATTAAAAATTAAAGGCAATGGTACTTCTGTTCCAGCTAGGATCTAAGTTGGAGTGGGAGAAGGGGTGTAGTCTTTGCCTATATGGGTTGAGTCTGGTCCAAGACTGGAGCGCAGAGAGGATTTTCAGAAAACAGTTCGTCAGAAGGAGGTGCCAGAGGAAGGGAAGAAGGAGGTGCATAAGGATGACACGGCTGAGGAGCGTCGTGGCAATTGGGATTCTGATCGGCTTTGCAGGCAACGTGGAGGGCACAGATTTTGGGATTCCTTGTCCAGAAGGAAGTGGAAGACACCTAGTATTCGGGCTCAAAGAGAGGGAATGCGGATCCAAACTGTTTGAATTTTAAAGGGGATGCTGGGCTGATCAAAAGACGGGCTGCTAAAGAAAAGTAGGTTGCTGACTCAAATAGGGAGCCCAATAGCTGGAAAAGCCCAAAGCCAGATTATTTCCAAATCAGGTGTGAGGCCTATTCTCAAAGTACCCTTTCCTTTAACTCTTCTCGGGCTGGGTCTTCAGGAATTAAGTCCTATGAAGGCCTTTTACGCCCATCTTCTTCCCGGTCTCCTTCTCTCTTGGTGTTTCAACGAAGAAAAGGGAATCAGGAATCTCTGTTACAGAAGGTTGGTGATACGGTGGGAGATTTAGTGGATGAAGAGGGGTTTTCAATGGAAAGGAATGGCAACATTGATGAGGTTTCTGAAAATCAAGCTATAGTGGATGTTTCAGAGAAGAGCTTTGGGGCCATTGGTGGTGGAAACAGTTTCACTAAGGAGACTAGCAGTGCAAATAGATGGTGGTACCTTTCAGTCAGGGAGGAAGAAGCACAGGCAGAGGATTTTGGGGTAGAAGATGATCCGGATACTCTTATTTGTTGTTTACAGTTGGCGATACTGGGTCCAGGAGAATCATGGGATAACAGGGACGAGGTTGTTCACCTGGATAATGGGAAATCAGATTGGTCAGACTGGGTTTCAGACAAATTGAAAAGTTTCAGTACTTTCCTGGGTTTTTCTTGTGAAGGTTTTGAGAATGAAGCTTTTACTTTTCTGTCTTCCATGGAACACAGATGGAGAGAGCAAACGGAGAAAGCAAAGAGTCAACGGAGAGGGGGAATGATGTCCACACAGGGTAGGGAATTGAAGAAGTTGCAGTGCTCAGTGAATTATGATGTATTGTGATAAGGAGGTAGGGCGGGTGATCGCATAGTAAGGAGAAGCAGAGATATTGTTTCATCATATTAATGAAGTTAAAAATTTTAAGCTGGAATGTTAGGAGTCAATGATCTGGAGAAAAGGACAGTAATCAAAGCCTTGCTGCTCAAGTTGAAGGTGGATTTGATTTGTCTGCAAGAAACTAAAATGGAATCAATGACTTTAGAAGTGGTGCATTCTATGTGGAAAGGAGGTTCGTGGATTGGTCATCTATGGGTTCCACTGGGGCTGCGAGAGGGATTGTGATTATGTGGGACAATCGAATGTTGAGAAAAAAGGAGGAAATAATAGGTGCTCATTCAGTTTCTGTTCTTTTTGAAGAAGTGGAGGGTGGGCTTTTGTGGTCTTTTTCAGGGGTTTATAGTCCAATTTCTGACTCTGTTAGAAGAGCACTCTGGGATGAATTGCTATCAGTTAAGAATAGATGGCCTTGTCTGTGGTGTATAGGTGGTGATTTTAAATTTTGTCACGTTCCCTAGGGAAAGGAAAGGTTGTTTACAGATAAATGCAGCTATGCATGAATTCTCGGATTTTATTGTAGCTAACGAATTGATGGATCTACCATTGGAAGGAGCCAGATACACTTTGTGCACCAGCAGAGATGTGCCTGCTCTATCTCGGATTGACAGGTTCCTGATTACAGCAGATTGGGAGGAGCACTTTTCAACTGTTTTGCAGTCTTCCTATCCCCGTCCAATTTCTGACCATATTCCAATAGTTTTGGACTGTGGAGGGCTTCGTAATGGCAAAAACCTCTTTCGGTTTGAAAATATGTGGCTAAAGGAGGAAGGTTTTGTTGTTTTAGTGGAGCACTGGCAGAGGTCCTATACTGTGGCAGGATACCCAGGCTTTATACTGGCAAAAAAATTGAAAATGCTTAAGGAGGATATCAAGAAGTGTAATTTCAAAGTGTTTGGAAGGGTTAGTGTCAGGAAAGATAGATGTTTGCAAGCTATCAAGGAACTGGATACTATGGAAGGGGTTAGGTCTCTATCGGATGTGGAGATTCTTCAACAGGAAGAGGCTAAAGGTGAATTAGGGAGACTAGTTACGATGGAGGAAGTTAGCTGGAGGCAAAAGTCAAGATCATTGTGGTTGAAAGAAAGCGATAATAACACAAAGTTTTTCATAAAATGGCTAATGCTAATCAAAGGACCAAACATATTGGGTGTCTGCGAGTTGATGGGGTAGAGTTGAGGAACGAGGACCAGATTAGAGAAGAGATGGTGGTTTTTATAAACATTTGTATGCAGAATCTTGTGAGCATAGACCAACTTTGGATGGGCTGGAGTTCTCCACCTTACCGGATGAAGACAGAGGTATATTGGAGGTCCCGTTTACTGAGGAGGAAGTATTTTCCGCTTTGAAGGGCTGTAATGGTGATAAAGCACCGGGCCTTGATGGATTTTCCATGGCCTTTCTGTTAGCTGGATGGCATGTTGTTTGAGAGGATATTATGGCTGTTATGAAATATTTTTACGAGCATGGTTCTCCTGAGAAGAGTCTTAATTCTACATTCATTGTCCTTATTCCTAAAAAGGGTGGGGCCATGTAACTAAAGGACTTTCATCCGATTAGTCTGGTGGGAAGCATTTATAAGCTAATTGCAAAGGTACTGGCCATTCGACTCAAGAAAGTGATTAGTAAGGTGATTTTTGATTCTCAAAACGCTTTTGTGGGGGGACATCAAATATTAGATGCAATTCTTGTGGTGAACTCAGGCTGGCTTGTAAGCTAGACATTGAAAAGGCGTATGATCATATCTCTTGGGATTTTCTCTTTTATTCGATGAAGAGAATGGGGTTCAGGATCCAATGGAGAAAGTGAATTTCTTTTTACATTTCTTCGATTAGATTCTTTGTCTTAGTAAATGGTGTCCCAACAGGCTTTTTTGGCAGTTCTAGGGGCTTGAGACAAGGTGATCCATTATCCCCGTATTTGTTTATTGTTGTGATGAAAGCGTTTAGTAAGATGATGAGGAGAGCCGTGGATGGGGGTATGATTGGCTCTTTTGTGGTGAGCAAATCTGGGGAGGAAGTGGTTTCTGTCTCACATTTACTCTTTGCAAATGACACTATTATGTTTTGTGATGCTAGTGTAGAATAGCCTTGATATCTTCGTTGTGTTCTTATTTGTTTTGAAGCTGTTTCGGGTTTGAAAGTTAATGTAGCCAAAAGTGAATTGATTCCTGTGGGTAACGTGGTGAATATAGGGGAGTTGGCAGATTGTTTGAGGTTCAAAGTGGGCAAGTTTCCTTCAGTTTATTGGGGGTTGCCTTTGGGGTCTAAGTTTAAAAACAAGGGTGTTTAGGATGGTATTATTGAGCGGACAAGGAGACGACTCGCTTCTTGGAAACGTCAGTATCTATCTGAAGGCAGTAAGTTGACTTTGATCAAAAGCACGTTGTCTAGTTTGCCAACTTATTTTATGTCACTATTCTCTATTCCGGCATCAGTGGTTGGTAGATTAGAGAAGTTGCGATGGAATTTTCTGTAGCGTGGAATGGGAGAGGAGTTTAAGTATCATCTAGTAACATAGGATAAAATTTGTTCCCCTTTTCAGTATGGGGATCTGGGTGTGAATAAGCTCCAAACCTTTAAACAAGCTCTTTTGGGTAAGTGGTTGTGGAGATTTGTGATTGAAGAGGGGCAGCTATGGAAGTTGGTGATTCAAAGCAAATATGGGTTACAAGAGGGAGGTTGGACGTCAATTCAGAATTGCGAATCCTACGGGGTTAGTTTGTGGAAAGGCATTAGAAAAGCTTGGGCGGAATTCTATCGGCATGTCAGGTTTGTTATAGGAGATGGAAGGAGGGTTAAGTTTTGGAGTGATATATAGTGTAAGGATGTGCCACTTTCTATAGCTTTTCCTAGTCTATATGCTATTGTGCGAGACAAAAATGCATCAGTGGCAGATTATTTAAAGATCACCAATGAGATTGTTGCTTGGGAACCGGTGTTCATTAGGGAAGTTCAGGATTGGGAATTAGAGGAGGTTGTAGATTTCTTTGGCTCTTTATATAAGTCGAAAATTGCTTGGCAAGGTGTGGATCATATGATTTGGAATGATAATAATGGTCGGTTTTCAATGAGCTCTCTTTATGCAATGCTCTATAATGGGGATGTTAGACCGTTTCTATGGCAGGCAATTTGGAAGACAAGGGCTCCGGCTAAGGTGGCTTTTTTTGCATGGACCGCACTTTAGATGCTATTCTTACTATTGATAATATGGGGAAGAGGGGGAAGATGCTTCCTAACTGGTGTTGCATGTGCTATAAAATAGAGGAAAGAGTTGAGCATCTGTTGGTTCATTATGTAGTAGCATGGCGTCTTTGGAATGTGTTATTCTCGCTGTTTGGTATATCTTGGGTTATGCCTGTTTCGGTTGTTGATTTATGTGATTTGTGGTCTACAGGATGCAAGAAGCGGTCTAGGAAGAAGGCATGAAATGTGGCTCCTTTGTGTGTTATGTGATGCCTTTGGAAATAAAGGAATAGAAGAACCTTTGAGGAGTCTATTTTACCAGTCCATAGGCTTAAGGCACCTTTACTGCATATTTTTTCTTTTTGGCTTAACGGGGAGTTTTGTGAGTCTTCGCATGCCTTGTTGGATTTTATAGGGGAACTTGATTTGAAGGGTAGGTTTTAGTGATTAGGGTATACTACTTGTGTACTATGGTGACACCCCTTCTTGGTGTTCTGTTCAATAAATCTTTTACTTATCAAAAAAAAAAAAAATAGTCTAAACCAAATATAAGGAAAAAAAACAAATAAAAGGGCCCAGTAATGATTAGAAAAAGACGACAACCCTAGGACCGAAGCTCCAATCCAAATCCCACTCAATTGAAATTACTAAAAATACTCCTAATTTCTGAAACATAAAATATAATATTCCCTTCATCCCATTGTTTCGACTATTCCATTTTGGAATGTCCAAAAATGATGCTATCTTCAATACAAAAGATATTCAAATGTCGTAATTTTACAATTTCATCACCTATAAATGCATTTAAGAGATAGTTTAGGAAATGAATACCCTTTAGCTGGGTGGGAACACATCAAATGCTTATCTCCTTAAAGGTTTGCCAAATTGTACATGCACCCCTACCTCTGTGTCTGGCCACGCAATTGACTCTCCCCACTAACAACATACTTATCAGAAACAATGGTGGGCAAAAATATTACGCGAAGGAAGTATAATGAAACTAACCAGCATCAATTGAAGCTTAACATAAATATACATCTGCATTATACAAACCTGAACTCGTTTATACAATATGTCCCAAGGAGCTTCATTTATAACCAAAGCCAGAAGGTAGCTCAAAAGTCCATCTTCGTGTAAACTTATAGTAAATATAATTCACTTGTCTCTCTTCCCATTGTTCTTACCTTCATCAATGCTCCATTGCCCATGTCCTCAATTCTAATGTTCCCAAACCCTACCACGTATCTATCTCCCTATCAGACCCTATTCAATAAAAGCCATTGAATTTATAGAAACTACATACAGGACAAAATTTTCAATCAATTGCTTGAGTAGGAAGATCATTTCCGACATTCGTTCATAAGTTAACAACAAATTAATGCCACTTTAAACCAACAATACATTGTTGCAAAAAGAATAGTCCCAAGCCTCCATAAGACTTGGTTCACTTCTCTGTCTTTAAAAAGTGAAAGGGCAAATACACCAAAACCATCTTGTTTCCTGCCCTGTTTTGTTTAGTTTTAGAATTGTTTTGAACAGAGACCAAAAAAGGGGCCTACAGCAGGTTCTTTCATTCCTTTTTATTTTTCTTTTTTCTGGTTTGAAAACTTATGCCAAATTTTAGTCAAAAGGCAAAACACAAGACAAGATGCTTTCACTTGTTTCCAACTTAAAAGAAAAAAAAAAATGGAAAAGTTCATCAGTACAATCAAAATCACAGAAAGATATCTTCAGGAATAATCCCAGATTTTTCTTTACCCCCCCTCCCCAAAAAAGACAAAAACAAAAACAAAAAAAAAAACCCTCAAACCTGAAACAAAAACAGAATAAAAGCAATCTATTTCACTAACATCTTTTAATTTTTATTTATATGAAATAAAGGAAAATTTGTTTCCTCTTCTATTTGGTCTGGTTACCGAAAGTCAACATTGGAACCAAAACTTCCCCCTTTCAAACTAACACAAAGGCACAAATTTCCATGGCAAGCCACAGAAACCACAAATCAAAAGGCCCAGCATGAATTGCTAATAGGATAACCAGACTAGTCATTAAGTAGCTATGGCAAGAGAACAACTCATTTCTAAGTTTCAATAGAAGATATCATCTCTAGCTATGGTCTTCCTTCTATTTGGAAATAAACATTAATTTTCCTCAAAAGGCCAATAATATAAATTTAGTACTTCTACAAACCTATCATTACTTTATAAGTGCTTAGTTTATTCCATAAAGCAATGGAAACACATAAAGAAACAAGACCTCTCTTCAAGCTTTTAACCATTCAGCAATGATGCAGAAAACAAGCCCATCTTATCTTTGTTAAAGAGAATCCACCATTTTTTTAAGCAGAATACAACAAACGTTTTGGGATGCCTATCATCACAAAGATAGAAGAGAACCTAGAAACTGATGAAGAAACATAAGAAAGATAGCCAAGAACAGAGAATCTAGAAACTGATGAGGAAACATACTTTACAACCAAAAGGTAATACATGTCCATGTGGCAGAAATTTGAGCCATATATCCCTAGCTTCATTATCAGCAGCTAGCCCAGATTTCTCATCACCACCAAAATAGGTGGCATAAATCCGATCAGTCGGTAGTTTGTACACCTGTCAGAAATATGAAACAGAGAAAAAGGATTTTATCAATTAAAACCTATAATCAACAAATAAAGTTTCCCACCATAATCGGTGCTGGATTTAGACAATCCAAACTCTATTTAGACGCAAATATTTCGAGACATCTTACGATTATTAACATTTAACATTTTTAATTAGTTCCATTATGGTGACGAATTGAACGTTACATCCTTGCTTAAGTGTACCACATACTCAACAAAAAACAGTTTTCATGATTAAAGAACTAAGACAGCAAAAGAATAAAACAATCAGAAAACTTATGACTGACACTAAGAAAACACGTGGATAAAACAACATTTTAACACATAACAGAAAGGTACAAAAGTATATCCATAACTAGCAAGAACCAGTAAACTTGATAGAGGTGGGGTTGGGGGATGTGCTCACTTGCCTTGGTGAGAAGCTCCCAAGCCCAACCAATTGCTTCTTTTTTAAAATAATCCCCAAATGACCAATTACCAAGCATCTCAAAGAATGTGTGATGGTAGGTGTCTTTCCCAACATCGTCAAGATCATTGTGTTTGCCACCAGCTCTGATACACTTTTGGGTGTTGCAAGCACGAGTGAGTTTACCCAAAGGATTGTTTGGATCAACAGTTCCTAAGAAAATAGGCTTGAACTGATTCATACCTATGATACACCAACATGTGAATATTATAAACTGAATTCTACAATAGTGTACTCGAATTTACATAAGAAAGTGAAAATGGAGCACATACAAGTCATGCTTAAAGAGTAACCCACACTAGAAGTGCAAAATAACTTTAAAAACTAGGAAAAAAATCGAATGTCCAATTAATTGCCAACAAAACAGTGTTAAGGAAGCGAAAGTGAGATATTAAGTCCCTTCCCTCCTCCATTCCTCTGTGTGTTATTGAGTCCATATAACACCCAAGATTAAAAGACATCGGCTAGAGAATTAGAGAGAGAGCGTTCAAACGTGATTGATGAAGCCACGGGTTGGCTAACGAAATATATAAAACGACAGTATGATACGGACAATTGTAGAAGACTACCAACCCATTGTCCGTGTCAGTGTGTGTGTACGTGGAGAGGAAAATAGATAAGATGCGGGGATCGAACCAGCGTTAGCAAAGAGAAGGGTAGGGTCATTTAGAGGGACGACGGGGCTTGATTTCCAGTTCACATGCCCCTTGTCTTCAAAAAATCTGATGAAGGTATCCCGGACCCTGCTCGCGGGCCAGTCCACGTCCGCCGATTGCTGCTGCGAACCCATGAAGGCCGTCTCCAAAGAACGATGGTAAACCCTAGTATAAGAGGAGCGATGAATGGAACCGAAGTAACAAGAATGGGATGCACAAAAGCGTCTGAGTGGTGAAGTCGTAACCAGAAGCGACGCCGCTGCAATTAGGGCAGACGGAGGATAATCCGCTCTGGATATTGCCCAACGCCACCACCAACTATTGTTCGAAATCCTCATCCATCCCTGACCGTCTTATATATTCTCATCGATATATCTAAAGCAACACGAGTGCGTATATACGCAGCGCTCTCACTCTCACGAGTCTCACCTCGTTTTCCAGCCTGTTTGGAACTTTGGGGGAGGGAAAGGTCTCACAAGTCTGGGTAAAGCAAAAGAAAGAAAGGAAACGAAAGAGAAAATGAAAGAGAAAGTTAGTTTTTTTTTTTTTTTTTTTGGTTAGTATTATAAAGAAAATTGAAGAAAAGTTGAGGGTAAAAAGACAGAAAGAGAAATTAATTTAAATTTTTTTCTTTTTTTTTTCTTTATATTCTTTTTCTAAAGTCTTTTTTAGCTCATAAGTAAAAAATTAATTTTTTAACTTTTTACTTTTGCTTATGTTTGCCGTATGGAAGTTAAAAAAAAACAAAAAAGTTCTAAATTTTTTACTACTAAATCAAAAAAACTAAAAAAAATATACCCTAGTCTATAATTCTTTTCCACTATAAAACACAAACAAATAAAATTTTTGTTGCCACTGTGACCGCTTCAGCTCTCTTCTGAGTAAGTAAATGGCTTATAGCCATGCGTCCGAGTTAGGTTGTGAAATGCTTAAATTTAACTTAAATTTTTTAAAAATTTAAAAATGCTTATTCTTTTAAGTTGATTCCAAATGAATTTCAATTTAGTTAATGAGTAGTTTGAATTTATATAAGTATAACAAGCTAAGTTTGATAAATTAACGAGTTTCAAAACATATATAAATTAAACTTTTTCATATAATGGTCAGGCTTTTAACAAATTTAACATAAGTCAAGCTAGCGTGGTTTATTTTACAGCCCCAACCCTAGGGATGCACAAAGAAACAGAATAACTTGTGAAGTAAATCAACTTACCCTTTATAATTTGTGTCTATCCATTTTGAATCCAACAATCTAAAAATAACCAATTCAATCAAATTTGTATAGTTAATTAAAACATATCATAGATAAAATCAATAATATTGTGATTTTGTCTATGTTTTGTGTATTATAAGTAATCATCATAAAATAAGTTACTATTGTGAAACCATAATCTCATATTTTCATGATTAGTTAAATTGCATATTAAAATTAGTTAAATGAGTTTATTTTATTTAATTTACATCTATTGCATGGTTAATTATAAATTGTATGTGCCACATGTGTCATTTCATTAGAGGTACGTTAAATAGTGAGTTGAATGGTGAGTCATTAGTGAATAGATGCATAAAATACCTAGAGGTGTGAGATACACTATTGTATCTCTATTGACTTAATTGAAGTGAAGTGAGAAGAGAAGAGGGTGTGAGTGGAGAGAGAGAGAGAACGATGACAAAAGGGGACGAGGAAACAAATGAAGAAATAAGAGAAAAAAAAAACAAGAATGGAGGGGGGTGAGTGGCCTAGCATGATGGGAGAAAAAAAGAGAGAAAAATAGAGAAAATAAAGAGATAACCGTCATTATATAGAGAGAGAGAGAGAGAGAGAGAGAGAGAGAGAGTTTTATAGAGAGAAAGAAGCTTGGAGAGATAGGAAGGAATCGGTGGAAAAAAGGAAGAAGAAGAAGAGGGGGAAAAAATCTAAGGAAGTTTTCTTGCACTTTGTTTTTCTCATCTAAGGTGAGTATCATGCTTGTTTCATATTGTTTTCTCTAATTATTGTATGTTTATGAGTCATGCCATGGAAGGAGGAGGATGGAGGTGAGATATTCTATGGTAAAAACTCAAAATCATCCATGACTGCCATGATAGAGTAGTTTCTATGAAAAGACTACTGTTTGGAAACGTTTTAACCTAACTAAAAATTTGATTTGTAGCTGAATTTTTGAACACTCTAAGTTAGAGTTATGAGAATCATTTGGGTTTTGGATTCACTTAAAAATGTTGTATTTCGAAATATGGTGAATTTTTGAAGTGGGACTGTCTCTACAGATTTTTTATGCCCAAATCTGTGACCCCTGGTTTGACTGAACATTCGACTAAGTTAGAGTGGTCAAAAAATTATGAAATTTTTACTGTATCTATTAAAAATGTGGATAAGAATACATACAAAATTTTGAGAAATTTAGATGTTATTTACCTATGTTTCTAATTTATCAAATTAGACCATCTACTGTTGAATTCCAGTTTCTATAGCACTGTATTGTTTTAGAACATACCAAATAAATACTTAGACATGTTAAAAAAAATATAAAATTTGGTCTGGATACTCTCTGATATATCTATTTTGTAATCCCCAAAATTTGAAATTATTTAGTATAAGCTCACGAAGTTATGCCCAGATTATTAGGTCTATGTCAGTTTTGACAGATTAGAGGACTTAGTGGATCTTAGTACTTTTAAGCTCTTACATTGCATTGGAAACATAATTGAGATTATCATATGACATGTCTAATGCATGATTTCAATTCTATAGTTTATTTTAGGTGTCTCCATTATGTTCGATTATTTTGCGGAATTATATATTGAGTTTCTAAACTAACACGGCTATGATAATAAGAGCTAACGGAGAGTAAGATCCTTCAACCTCAACTAAGAAGTGATCTTTTGCGTAATGTGTGTACAGTGACAGGTGGGATCATAGGATAATCTTATTCATATTGAATGCATTGTTTGTTTTTTACATGTATAGTGGTGGTGAATACATATGAGGTGGTGAAGATATTCATATATGAAATGAAAGTGGTATTTATATATATGAAAAGTTCTGTGGAGACATTGATGATTCTATATATATAGTGGCATTACATACTATTCATATTACATATCTTGCATTGCACTGGAGAGAGTTAACCACAGTAGGTTAACTGAGGCTTAGTCATGGTGGACTAGCTTAGGGGTGCCACGGTGGACATTCCTTGATAGCATGCTATCGATATATTGGGCCAACGTTATCTAAAATTGCACGCATATGTAGATGATACATTCATTGTATTAAGACATCCATGATATACATATTGATCATTTATATCGTGTATATTGTCGGTGTTTATTACCATTCTCAATGAATTTATTTATCTACTATGAGGACGTTGACTCTTAGCTTGCACCCACACAGACCTTTTATAACAGGTGAGCAATTGATAGAGTTCAGTTCACTGCAGTCTTAGTCCTTGTCGTGGTGACAATTATGCCGATGTCAGGATGTCGAGTCTCGAGGCCTGGGAGAGCTCTATTGTTTTACTTTCAATTTTATGATTGTGTTTTATATGAGATGTTGAGTTTTCGTGTTATGTTTTAACTTGGTATAATGGTAGAAAATTTTGAAAGGATGATTATTTTTCAATGGTAATGTATCTATGATTTATGATTTCCATTAATATATCTTGAAGAGTTTATTATATTTTCTTCATTGTATTGTTTATCTATTATATTCCTCTGCGTTCTTTTATTTTTGAGTATATGTTGAGGTGTAGTTCTCAGGTATGGTGACCTGTGAATCACACCTCGCCTCATGTGGCATAATTAACACCTAATTGAGTTGAAGGTGTGACAACTATTTTGTATAATAATAATAATAATAATGTTTAATTAATAAGTTATGTTTTACGTAAAATAAAAAAACAAATTTATTTAATTTGCACCTTCGGACTGATGATTTGATTCTACATCTGAGTTAGTTCAGTTTATTTAATTTAAAATTAAGAATTGAAGTTTAGATTTGACCCAACTTGTACACACCTTTAATATACAGACTTAAACTCTATAGCTTGTTTGCCGTTCTTGCCAATTGCCATCTGTGGGGATTGAATCTCTTTTTTCGTTTCTTTCTTTCTTTCTTTCCACTAATTGCAAACTAGCAATAACCTCCAACCCAGATGCCCTAACTGGGCGCATTGTATTATAAAAGATAACAACATATAAAATCTAAAGAGATGTTTGCCCGACGTTAAATTAGATTGGACTCCCAATTAGATATCTTGAGGTATTTTATATAAGCACGCAAACACGGGATTCACTCTTAGATTATACCACTTCTAAACATGATCAAGAGTACGAACAAGATGACCTAAGATCCAACGTCAAGGAATAAACTAGATAGCCAAAAAGTAGTAGTACTAAACGGAGCATAACAAACAGGGAAACAAATATAGATTACAATGTTATATTACCAATTATTCCAAAAACTTAAACCGTTCACCAACGATATAATAATGTATATCAAGTCATTTAACAAGCTACAATTGTTCCCTTTCACTTTCTATTTCAAGAGAGCCAATTTCAATGCTGCCTTTGCTTATGCCAGGTTCCATGCTAACTGTTATAATAAAAGCATCCTAGCCACCAAAGCCATTGTCTCTTAATTTCCTGAGAATAATTAAGAGTTCTTTAGAGATCAGCATGCAATCACACTTGGATAAAGAGGGCAAGCGAAAAAATGGAAAATCCGCACCAAACTTCTTCCAGAGCCCAGTGTGTCACAGGCCAAAGGCCACTCTCCGCACATAATCAGGGCGCCTTTTGCTTGGCATCTGAAGCAGCCCTGTAATCTGGAGCTCCGTAACTGCCCTGCAGAACTGTGCTCTACACAAAATGAGGTCAAGGATTTCCAGAGGTCCATTGGGAACATTCGCATAGTTGAGCAACATGGTCACTGCCAAACCAATAAATTTCAAACAGAATTTCTACGAAAACGATCCAATGGGTTAACTACAAAGCTATAGAGTATTCAGGTCCTGTACCCATGCCAATAATTTGACGTTTGAAAGAAAGCAAAAAACACAACACAGCAATCGCAAATCTTCCAACATTCTTTGTGATACTTTTCAGTAACCCTTAAATCCTATCAAGAATTAAAAAACCACACCACTTAGTTTTGTCCCTTTCCAGCTCAAGTTGCGATTAATTTGAGAGACCAGAGAAATATTATTAGTGCCCTCGAAGAGTTGTACATACCACTACAAATAAAAATGAATCAGGCATAATATTAAATCCCAGACAGATCATGCAAGGAAAATGTTAATTCAAGCAGTAGGTCTATACACTTGGACGGCAACGGGAAAAAAGCCTTCCAAGCTTCTTATTTACTTTATAAAACATAAAAACGGTATCCCTAAACTGAAAGGCTGTTTGGAACTTGAGAAAGAGAGAGAGAAAGGAAGAGGGAGAGAAATTGTAGGGAAAGTCGTTTGAATTTTGAATTTTCTTTCCCTTCCTCCCAAGCTAGAATGCAAGGTAGTGCACATGCGACCCAGTGGTAGCAAACCACTGAAATCATAAGAGGAAAAAAGTGAGAGGCTTGACATTGAGCGGGCAATCTTTGTGTAAATTTAATGGGGCAAATAAAGGAGCTCCCTGGAATATGATGTGTTTCAGTGACAAGTCTTTATTGATTACACTAAAGAGGTAGATTTCCAAGCCAAAAAAGTCCAATTAGGACTAGAAAGCTTGAATGCTCCAACAACAAAGAAAAGTTCTGCACCATCTGAAGGCTCAACAAGGCCAAAAAGAACAGAAGGTCAGATGTAGAAGCAGAACAAAATTTTTGAATAGCACGGCTGGTGCAAAATAAAAGGCAGACTCAACCTTAAATAGCAGGAATAAGGCTTTGAATACTGCAATCCTCCAATGGCCAGATGCCATGTAAATTGAAATGAATTGTATGTCAAATAAACCACATTGATGGTGACAAGCAGAAAATACTACGGCTTTGAATTGTATGTCAAATAAACCAAAGGATACTGAACAGATGCTTCACTCTTGTTTTGAGATTCATTAGTGCCCTTTGTTTTCTTTGGTGATGGTGATTGCTTCAACCTGCACTTCCCTTTGATCTTTGGTTCAAGAACAGCTACTTTGAAAGATTGATACCAGTCATGGAGATTGATAAGGTCACCATGCTCTTGAGCCAGCATGTACCTGTGACAACAGATGAAACTTTCAAGAACACTTCAAACTTCATTGGAAAGTTAACACAGAAATAGAGAGATACATCTTATACAGTTTGTGCTATGACTAATGAGGTGAAACCCTCTTTGATTATTGAAACTAAAAGTTGGGTTACAAATGATGCCACAATCTTTACTTTCAATAGTGACAAGAGGAATTTGTGGGCTTCACTAGGCAAGACTATGGAGCAAGTACTTGAGAATTGTGCAACGTTTTTGCTTTTTTTTTTTGTTTTGTTTGGTGGGAGAGAGGAGGAGAGTTACTATTACTGTAAGCAGTGAAACAACAAAAGACCCACGCATTGGATGCAATGGCAGCCATTTCAGTGTTGTTCCGCAATGTCTTTGGAACCTATGTTGATTGCCAGTCTTTGTTCAGGTATCAGATTCATCCAATTTCCTGAAAGGGTGACAAGCAATTACTGCATGTCGATCCAAGTTGGAATAGCATAGCACAATACAGTCACGAACGGTCCTGATTTAATTTGGTACACACACAATTAACTTTCCTTCAGGATACTCAACTCAACAAGCCTTTGTCATAATTACTTCGGGTCGCTACATGGAATCATTTCCTCCAAATGATTCCATTCAAAGTCATATCCCCCCAGTTAAGTTTAAGGTAATCACATAATTTCTTATCCCCCTAGCCCATACTCTCTATGACCTTCCTCTATTTCTTTTGCCCAAAATCATATTCAACTTCGGTACATGGTCCGTAAGATGGGAATGGAGATAATATTGCAAACCTACTTTCCTTTTTTTTGGAAAAAGTATAGTACTAAAACGATGCCATGAATAGGGGCGCAACCCTGTACACAGTGGGCACTCTTCCAACCAAAAAAACAAATAGACAAGCACTGCACCCTTCAGATTTTAAACAGAACATTACTCACCTTCAAAAGACCTCCTATTCCTCTCCCTTCACAAACACCACATCAAACATAAGGGAGCCACTGGCCAAGCTGTCCCATCCCTACCCTTAGGGTACCCCCTTCCACAGGATACAAAAAACTCCTCCACTCCAAACACTGAAAACAACATGCTCCAAACCTCTCTGGTCACCAAGCAATGAAGGACAAGGTGATTCATGTTTTCCCTATCCCTCTTGCATATGCAACACAATCTAACAAAAATTTGTGTCACTTCCTTAGGTTATCAATTATTGCGATTGCTCAACACAAAACTATCCAAACAAAGAAGGCAACCTTAGTCAGAGCCTTCCAGATGTTAAGACACGAAGACGAGGCATATAAATTCTCCAATTTCTCTTGTAATAAACCTACCACAGATCTAAGTCAACATAGCAAATCCAACTGAGAAACTCTCTACATTTTAAGTAGTCATGCAACATGAAATAATATCACGCAGTCAACAAAGTGTATGTTTGCCAGAATACACATTTGGTACATGTATGACATATCCATAGCCATACCTCAAGCATGTCCAATAAGGTCATTTCACACATGATGGTCACACAGATCGTGAGTTTAGAGTCCTAAACAGCGAGCGAAGAGTGTTAAGTTACTATAGGCGATAATGAATACTCCTAAAATAGATCAAAAGACAGAAAAGATGACTATAACTCATACCATCCTCCACAACACGACAAGTGGCTTGATAATGTCATTACTGATTATCATTAGAAAAGAAGGTGAGGTTGTGGTTGATTATTTGAAGATCTCTGATGGATTGGTAGCTTGGAAACCTCTTTTTATTAGGGATATTCAGGATCAGGAATTTGAGGAGGTGGTTGATTTTTTTGATTCCTTATATAGAGTTGAGATTTCAAGTAGGGGATGGATCATATGATTTTGGGTGCTAATAAGGGGAGGTTTTCTGTTCGATCTTTTTATGCTTTTCTTTGCAATGGCTCTAGTAGGTCATTCCCTTGGCAGCCTATATGGAAATCAAGAGCTCTAGCTAAAGTGTTATTTATTTATTTATTTATTATTTTTTTTATGAACAACAGCTATAGACAGTATTCTTACTATCGATAATTTGGGAAAAAGTGGTAATGCCGATGACAGTTGTATCCTTGTACAAATCTTGGCCAAGAGGCTGCACAGATCGTCCAAGGAAGTGTTTGGAATTTACCCCCTTTGTGAGTGATTTGGTGCATTTGGAAGGAGTGAAATAGAAGAACTTTTGATGTGTTGTTTTACCAGTTCATAGGCTTAAAGTTTTTTTTTGGTTTTTTTTTTTGGGGGGGGGGGGGGGGGGGGGGGAACTTAAGGGGGGTTTTCTTGTATACATCTCATGTACTTCGGGGACTTTCTGTATTTGGTTCTTTTGGGTTGAATAAATTAAATTTACTAATAAAAAAATGTTATCATTGGAAGAGATGAACCATAGAAAATAGAAGCCGTACAAACTTTAACAGCGCATACTCACCTTCCCCCAAATGGATATATAAAAGAATAATAAACAACTCATAGTGCGCGGTGCTATAATCACGTTTAAAAAGGTTTCGATGTTTTATTAGTGTTCAGGGTATCCACAGTGGGCATAGAGCTGTATAGAAAAGGATTCTTACAATTTTTTGCATGGTCCAATTAGTCAAATACAATGTGGATCATGGGGCTAGCTTAGTGGGTGGGTTTTAACTCAAAAACATGACCTAGCCTTATTGACTTTTGGAATGGATTTCCATGTAAAGGAGGAAGTGAAAACTAGTGGAAAAACCTAGCTGCATAAGGGGAAGGAAAGCTAGGTTCTATGATGGTGTTCAGGGGTTTATAGTGGCACAAAGCTATATAGCAAAAAGGATTTTCAAAAGTTTCTGGATATTCCAATTGAGCAAATACAACAAGGTGGATCATGAGGTTAGCTTGGGGGGTTTGGCAACTCAAAAACCAAATCTAGCCTGCTCAATTTTTGGAATCAATTCCCAACTCGAAGGAAGAAGTGAAACCTAGTGGCAAGACCTAGATGCAGAGGTGGAATGAAACATACTTTTCTCCCCCACCCACTTATAAGTTGAGAATATGATCCATCATTTATTCCTCCACCGAAACGTTTGACATGCAACATGGTGTGACTTTGATGGTACATCAACTACTAAAAAAAAGATACCAAGCTTAATCACCCTAGTGTAATTTTTTTGGCAAAAATAAAGTGCATGACAAGTAGCCCGACATTTAAAATAGGAAAATATAATAATTGGACATCAAAAAGTTTGATATATTTTTTTTGATTTATTGTGTAAGTCCTTTTAAATGTCTTTCCTACATTGCATTTACATAAAGCCAATGAACAATGTTCACTTGTTAAAAATCAACTTGTATTAAAGCTTAACCTTTTAAAGAGAAGTGTAACTTAGTTATTTACATCCTCAACAAACAACCACATTTGACATACAACTAGCTTTCCAAATGCCTATTATTACCTTGAATAGTACAATTGCCACCATTTTCAACTATCAACTTTCCATTTAGAGGAAAAATTGTGCAGAAGTACTTACATAATTGAGGTGTCATGCGTGGATGGAGATAGAATATTGCCACTCTTCCTGCAACAATTGCACTTGAGAAATTTGTGAAACTCCAGAAGATCAACTTGGATTGTTCTTCTTGGGTCTCCTATCAAAGCCTAATATAGTGTAAAGAGAGTGATATGATATAAATAAAATACAAAAGAAAAGAAGAGAAAAAGTGATGCTCAAGAATTTATAACATGTGATTGGACTCCAACTTTAAACCAAGTCCAAAGTAGCATGAACATTCTTTAAAGGTGTTGAAAGAATCTAGATCATCGAAAACTAAGAAAAATTAGCTGGGCATGATATGAATAACACAAACTATATTAAGAAAACCAATCTAATCTCATCTTTTCCTCCTCCCACCCCCTCCACCTTTAGACAAAAATAAATAAATAAATAAAAACTCCCACTTATACTAAAGTGTCACCCAACCCATTTTGAGTCTACACTGATCTCTGTCCATGAACATACTAGCGAGAGCTTGATATTTTGCTCATTCCTTAATAACATATGCTTTTGGAACCATTAATTATCTAAGATGGTATAAGATTTGTCGGTCTAAGGTTCAAGTCTTAACATTATTATTTGTTTGTATGTACTCCCATCTGCTAGTATTTTTGCAACTTGTGTTTCCTCTCTCTCCAAATGCAAGATGTCACATGTGATGGGTGTGAGAGATTGAAATAGATTGTCTGTTGCATTCCATAACAGCTTAAGCATTTGAAGCAACTGGTTTTCTAATAGCAATTTCCCACAAACAATGCGCATCAAGCCCAAGGAGAGTTGAACCTATTTATAACTCTCATTAAACAAAACTTCATTCCCCAAGTTCCCAACTACTTGGAGTTGACGATACAAATGTCCTTCTGCTATTAAAGTTTTTATGGGGTTATATACTGTTAAGTATCATAGGTCTTGCCATCCCAACCTACATAGTGTAATTGTTCTTCTAGCTTCTTCAACTTCAATTAAGTCATCGTTTACTATTCTTTGCTGCAAATTATCTGACAATCCAAAGGAATTTCCTCCCATATTGTCCTCCAGTAGTGCTCTTCTAGATTAAATTAATTAATATCTCATATGTCATTAGTCACCCTTCATCCATTTCAACATTCTCACCCTGGCCATAGCCATTTTATGCACATTTAGCCAACATTTGGAACCATTAAGCACACCTCATTCATCGCCATCTCCTTAACTTTTATCTTAGGTTTCATTAGCATTTGATGCTTAAGAAAAGTTTCTTCATTTCAACCATCCCACTATAGTTATAAGGCCAACCTCCATCATGGTCTCCTTACACTCGAGAACAGTTTAACAAGGATAACCATATAGAAGCCATTTATAAATAAATAAAAGAACAAAATGAAAGAGTTATCCTCCAGAACAGTTTAACAAGGATAACCATACAGCATCCATTCTAAAAGAAAAGAAAAAACTAATAAAGGAAAGGAAAGAAGGATAATGATATTAACTGCTTTCAGGCATGCTCATCCATAAACCTTTAGTCTCCAATTTACGAGGAACTGGTACTTCAGTTTCTTCAACTAGAACTACTTCTAAAGCAAACATCATCTACCGGGAGATAAGGCCAGTGTTGACAATGAAGAAGCAATTAAGCATACAGTGCTAAAATTTTGCTTGTATCTCCGCCAATTCTTCTCAAGGCAGTCATCTATCCATTGTACTGTGTACATGTCCTTAACTACATAAGTATATCAATTTTACATTTTTTTTCCCTTCTATTAATACCTTTATATATATACATATATATGCATGTATATTTATATTCAGATGTCTCAAGTCGGCACCTTATTTATATTTTCAAGTTGATTTACAGCCAACTCTTCTACTTGACCCCCTTTATCATACGTCAGTTAACATTTGCATTGTCACATACCTTGAATTCAAAGCTCACAAACTGGCTAATGGGCGAAGCCCACTAACGTGGCTTCTCGGCTTTAATTCAAGGATTCATTTTGCGATATTCAAGTGCTTCCAACTTACCTCAACAAGGTTTCCATTGAAATGGTATCTATATCATATATAGAAAAGACGACGACTAATTTTGACTGACTGGGTAGCAAGTTTTTTTACCAAAATATGTACCAATTCAAAACTACTTCCCAATCATAACATTATAAAAAGTTTTTCACATTCTCCATCATAAGAGTCATGATGGGAAGTAACCTGAATAAGACTTCATTTGAATAAGTATTACAGTGTGTCTTCTTTTTTTTTTCTCTTTTGAAAACACAAATCCACAACTACTGGGACCAGCAGTTATATTAATCCATAAGTTAATCAGCGACTTTGTTGCTGTCATGTTGCAAATAATTGCAAATTTTTCTCAACAAAGAACTGTTTGTTTGTACATGAAAGAGTAATGACAGGAATAAAAATGAAATCCTTGGCAGTCACCATATTGTGTCATCAGATAGCATGATTACCATTGGCATGATCAAATCACAATGCTTAAAGAGCAAGCTTTCTTTAAAGGGTTGACTCCACTCGTCTTTGCCATCTAAATCATTAAATCAAACTGGGAGCTTTTGCAGTTCGCTAAGAATTATTTTTTCTAGGATAGCACTATTATCTCCCACAGTGTACTTTTGACTGGATTCTCAGTATCCATAGTAAATAAAGGAACTGCAATGGAAATGCTTTAACTTGCTACCAGGATGCTATGAATCTATTAGCCAACTTTGTCATCATGATAATCTAATAAAAGTGGACTTTGTGATGCCCTTCTCTTAATAATGCAGCACAACTAATTAATTTGCTCCTGCAATAAGAGAGTGCTTCAATTGAAAGTTCAAACAGATGAAGACAAATAGTATGTCTGCATGCAATAATAGTAAAAATCAGATTTCAACTAAATTTTATCCAATCACGGTTCTGATGAAACACAATAACCATTTCCAACTTTACTCAAATGCAAAGGAATGTATGTTCTAATGAAGTGAGATCAAACTTCCAACAGTCTCATTCCAGATCTTTGCAAAATTCAATAACGCACTCGTTAGCCAGGGTGCTTATTCCGACAAGAAATCAAACTCACATAATATAGAAACCAACATAACCTATGAACTCACTAAAATATTATAGGATAACTATGAAGCTTCTTAATAACTTGTAGAGACCACGATTTAGCAATATCTTAAAAATAATTACTAGCCATTAAATAGTTGCTATTTGATTTCTATCTCTCTGTAGCAAATAGGAAGCTCCAATAACTATGCTGGTTGAAGTATTCACAGTACACTTACTGATTGAAGTTTGTCGACATTCTTAAAGCAGATGATTTCATGAAAAGGTATGCACTCAATGGGCATCATATAGTTCCTGTTTCATAATCAAAGAATCACAAGTTTAAAGCATTTAATCAGTGTGACATAGATTAGGACAAATAAAAAATAAAAATAAAAACAAAACTTAACCAAGTGACATCCATGGATAAAGCTTTTGCCTGATAGACATGATCAATAAACACTAATAACAATGAAATCCTTAAGAGTTGCAAGGCAGTAGTTTCATATCTTGACACATTCCCGGATAAGGTTGACATGAAATTAAATTCAAACAAGTTTTGAATCAACTCATATTGTCATATTTGTTTATACAAAACTCAAGCTTGCGAGGAAAATACGGAAGGATGAATAACCTACTGTCTAGGAGGTCAATTTGCAAAGACAAAATCACCCACTTCTCTAAGAACAGAATAGACAGAAGAAACACACAGCCAAATGCAAAGGGGTGGTAATCATCCAATGGCTCGTCCATTATGGTGCTCAATAAAAGAATTATTGAGGTAACAGTTCATGCACTCGAGATTGACAACTTACACGGGCAGGGTAAAGAAGAAAGGAGCAAAAGGGTGAAGAAGTCACAGATAGGAGGTTTCAGTAACACCAAATGGGTAACACTAATAAGCAATAACAATACTAATAAAATAATAATAATGAAAAAAGAATCGGACCTTCCCAATAATAAATTTTAATTTTTCTTATATATTATATAACCTTTTAAATATTTAGCTGGAGAAATTCTTCCATTGGTACAGAAGCTTGGCAATGGTACAAGATACTGGAAACTTAGACATTTAGAGATCAAACAATCAGATAGAAATACCTTTATATGGGTGTAATTTCAGTTCATATAAAAAAAAAGATAAAGGGAATTTGAGCAAAGAACTGATTTTCCAGAGAATCTGTCCAGAAGCACATTAGCAATGTCCCCATCCTTTTTCAAAAAAATAGAGAATGTCCTTTAGTCATTTATTTTTCTCCTAGGGGCAAATTCAAATTTTTAGAACATTTGTCGGACCAACATTGGGCAGTGGTCTTAAAATGTATATCTTTGTACACACACAAGTATGCGAACATATTCTGCCCTTCTTAAGAGAGGTCAAATGGAAAAGTACTATTCAAACCAGTAATGGAAACAACTGGAATTATTAAATGGAATGCAGCACAAACTACACAGCTATGGGACCCTGCAATGATCAGGTTGATTCTAGAAGCACTGGAAGTACTGATGCTCTGCTCCTCCTTGTAAAAAAACAAGATTTCAATTAATGTTATTTCCACTCCTCTCTCAAATCTGTCATTTCCAGACACGGCTTTTCTTATTACTTTTTTCATGTTTTGCAACTTCTTTTTTTTTTTTTTTAATTACAGTTCTATAACCACCCTCTTCCCCAATCTATGGCTGCCATTATCCTTTTTGCCATGGCACCATTTCCCTCATCATAAAAACCACCAGTATGGTCACTTGCCAACATCCATCATAGTCACATGACCAGGGCTGAATGCTGCCACCAAACCATATCCACAACCACATCTCCCTCTTGGATTCCAAGGAAAGAAGATAATTCTTACAAAGTGCTGGAAATTAGCAGATCTTTCATGCTATATGAACAAAAAAGAAAAGGAGGCTATTGCAGCTGCTATTGTCCATTTAAACTGAAAATATTGGTAGCTACAAAGATATTTACATACATGTGTACGTAGACATACACAAATGTCAATTCTCAGAGACAGTTTTAACTTTTTTTTCTTTTCAAATGACATCAACACAGAAGCACAATTAGAAACAATTCCAGTCATATAAAGATAAAGGATTGACAAATCAAAGAGGATCGACAATAATTTGAGATGATCCAGACATATGCAACAATACCACCGACTAAATTAGTGGTTTTATGCTTCAAGTTGAAGGAACTACGGAGTCGAAGGGGAAGGCCAGCAAGAACAAGAACTAAACTCTGGGAACATATTCAATTGCCATTACCTTAAAATGTGCCCAAAAGTAAAGCAAGACCACAAATAGCAATATCAATCCCTTCTTTTAGTTGTATCAATTTTAATTGCAGACATGATACCATTTTTTATGATTTGGAGCCAAAAGCACTCACGTATAAGTCATCATCTACATATTTAATCTGGATACAAAATCTCAGTTTGCCCAGCAAACAACAGTAGAGTTGTTCACTCGTGATAGTAACTAAATAGAAACATTTTTGGAACTGAATAAAATGTCCTCAAGATTCTACAAGTGAGAGCAGAGCTACATCCTATCAAAGAGGTTCAAAGCAGGTGCTACATGACAATTTTAATTGAAAGTGCACATCTTCTATGCTGATGAACTACATAAATGTTCAACAATGCAACAATTACAAAGTTGGGGCAAGGCTATATAGTTGTAAAAGAAAACTAATGAAAGAAGACTTGTTAGGATTAGGAGTTCATTATATAATTCAATGGAAAAGAAGAAGCATCCTGCTGACAACTATCATAAGCTAGAATAAATCCACATAGAACACAACAATAATCTTAAAACATGATATGCATCTGAAAGATCAATAATGGTGTTGTTGGGCAAATATAAGGGTATTAAATTGTTAAATGAAAAAGAAAAAAAGAATACGGAGAAAGGAGAAAGGAGAAATGTGCCCTTACTTAACCATGCAATTTATCAATGTAGCAGCTTTCTCATTCAATGTTTTTGCATCCTTTTCAATATTATAATTGCTTTGAGTTTTCTGTCTCCTGTCACATGAGCAAAGGTACACAAACCACTAGCTGTGTAAATTACAATCATGTTTATGTGATATATAGGTCATACACTGCCACAATGACGCTGAAATCAATGGCATTCCTACCAAATATTTCAGCGTTCTTTAAATATACATTATTACAATGCACATCATAAGGACAAGAAATTTCAAGGAAAGTTGCATATGTAACAGTATTAAAACACAAGAGAAATAGTAACATCATGTGAATGGGACAATTTGCATATCTTTTTCAAATTCAAAGCAGAAATAGTAATAATCAAAATATCAACCTTAAGGAATTTCATATCAGTGACAACTGACAAGGACAAAGTTTGGGACACCAAGAGAAGAGAATGCCACAGAAGATAACAATCTTAACTCTGAATCTAAAAGTTTTTAAGTGCAGATAATATCACTTAAGCAACAAAACGTTATTCCAACAAAAAGTAAACACAATGAATAACGGTAGCTCAAGGTAAAAATATTTCTTTTTCATTTCCTTGGTGAACTATTCCTATATTGTCAAGATTCCTGGTTGACAACTATAGACAGCTATGAGTTGAGTGGACTACATGTGTGCCCTCTGGGGAGTTATGCTTATGGCAAGCACGGAGATGGCCGGACACAAGAGGTGGAAGGGGTGAGAGTTGAGGTGGTCTTAGGGATAAAGAGAGGCAGAGGGGAAGAGGAGAAATAGAGCTTCTAAGCTTGCCGGTTATTATTGTTGAATTGCATGATCTTGCATGGAGGTGGAGACCTCCTATTTACCAGAGAATCGGGCCATGGAGGTCAAATCACTAGTGAACAGTGTCACGTGTTTGCGTACGCTAACCCTCCTTGACTGGACAAACTTGATATAAGGACTACAGTGCCAAATTCCTCAGAGGTGGTTGGGGGTCTAAGTGCTCCAAAGGTGGTTAACCTAGGTGATCCTAAACGATTGCTCAAGCATCCCACGACTATGCCACCAACCTTGACTCCCTGAGGGAGTCCCCAAGTCTTACTCCTAACCTAGGCTTGCGTAAGCATTAGAGGGTGCACGTGGCCTGGGGTTCACTTCACAGGGGTGGATTCAATGTGGCCCTACCTTGGAGAGGTTCCTCATCATTAAAAAATAGTAGATTGTAAGAGAGAACACTTGGTGCCGAGTACATCGGTTGAGCCAAGGAGATATCAGCGTGTTATTGAATGAGTGACATGATTGCGCGTAGGTTAGCCCAACCAAGCCAAGGGGTTGCATTGGGTATACTTGGTAAGCCATCGTGGAGGCACCTCTAGAGCGTAACCACAATTGGCAAGGTTCCATAGGAGGGCCTGTGGGAAAAGGCTGTTGGTCCACATGTCAACTCATGAGATTCACATGGGACCAAGTCCATGGAAAGGATGGTGGCGTGGCGATGAGGTGGCGACAACATGGCATGCCACATAGGATATCTAGACACATGTACCCATAACAACCAACGGGTCTCCTTACCTAAAGGACATGTTCCCAAGTCTTGGTTACTATTTCAATCTCTCTATCTTGTTTTTTGATAACAAGTGTATTTTTACTAGGAAGATAATCCACATTGGGCATTTTAGAAACCGACTGCATAAGACCCTATCATTACAAGACAATCTCCATATGTGAATCAAACCCCAAGGCACAAGTGTCCACAAAAGCTAGTGCTTTGTCACATATCTCTACAACCATTTACTAGTCAGCACTTTTATCATTACCTCAAAGGTTGAATGCCACAACCACTTCCTTGAAGGTTCTGACTGTCCTCCAAATGAGTAGCTAAACCAATGGAACTTGCAGACAGTCTTTACAGTGGTGCACCAGTTTTTTTATGGCAATAACTTCCTTCTAGATGAAGATTACTGAGTCAGGCACAATTGTAGGCTTTTGTAATTTTGGAGGAGGATCCCATAGAGGAAGACAAAGTAAGAAAAACTGAGGCTACAAATTGAGCACCCCCAAAATGGAAACCAATAGAGCAACAACCTCATACCCTTGTTTAATAGATGGTACTCTCACCTAAATCAACCTTCCTTATAACAGTGCCTCAAAGCATAGGATTATGCACCTAATACTTTGCCCCTTACACTTAAAACCTTCTAGTGTAACTGTAGACCTCCTTGACAAGATTTTAATCAAAGCCTCCGTTATTAGAATGGAAGAATCAATTTACATGGAGAATGAAGGCAGCCATGCTAGGAAGCACCGACATGGTTTCCAGCCCCACGTACAGGCATCTCACATGTGTCAGACACGGAAACGAACTCATGTTGGACACGCACTCTCCAGTGTCCTAATTTTTTTTTGGTTTTCTGGACACGCGTGTCCATTTCCAGACACTTCAAGGACACAGCTAAGCCTTCTTCTTGCTTCGCAGGAGCTGGATCTGCTTTATAGAGAGAGAGAGAGAGGTGACAGCGGCACGGCAGGCAGAAGCAGCTGCAGTGCATCACAGAAGAAGAAGAGCAATGTAACAGCACAGAAGAAAAGAGGAAGAAAAAAGAGAGGCTATGTACCAGATCTGGAGCTGTCTTGATGCTCCTGAGCTGCTAAACACTTCTTTCTTTTTCTTTTCTTCTTTT
Source organism: Euryodendron excelsum (assembly GCA_033060915.1). Classification (NCBI taxonomy): domain Eukaryota; kingdom Viridiplantae; phylum Streptophyta; class Magnoliopsida; order Ericales; family Pentaphylacaceae; genus Euryodendron; species Euryodendron excelsum. The sequence continues at coordinate 315,657 of CM065390.1, forward strand.
TTCCTATGAAAGACAGGACCCTTTTCTTGTTTTTTATTCATAGAAGAATGTGCTCTTTTATTTTTTTGTCTTTTCCTTTCCTTTTATGTTGAAGACTGTGTTGTGCTTTGCTGCTCACTGCTCTTTTGGAAGACTGTGCTCGTCTTTTTGAAGTGTGCTCTTATCTTGTATTTGCAAGAGTAGCATAAAATTATACTTGGACCGGTGTTACTTTTTGAAGTGGAATCTCGCAGCCCAAGTGGTTTAATGGGCTGTTGCCTCTAAGAATTGCACATGATTAAATATATAACAAACATGGTAATATAAAATAAATAAGAAGACGAATAAAAAAAATTCATTTTATAAAAATATATATTGTCATGTCCATGTCACCTAACTCAGAAGAGAAACATCACAATAAACAAGTTTAAATACCATCTCCATATCCATTTGTATTGAACACCCAGAGTCAAGCCCCTTATCACTTCAAATGAAGATATTACCAAGAGGTAATTATTTCTGGATATTATTTAATATATGTGAGGTAACTTTATGATGTTAATTAGTGACGTAAACCAAACCACCAATCAAAAGATACATGACCTTATGAAACATACAGATTGGATATAGTAATTATAAATTCACCAGACAAAAAAAAAAAAAAAGTAAATAAAAGCTTGAGTTTTTGCTAGTACGGGTTCACCCTTATTATTATTTTTGTGGCATCTATACCCTTACAGTTGATACATGCTGAAATTATGGTTAAGGGTTAATAGAATGTAGAGAAAAGACATGCTTCACAATTCTTCCAAGCATAGCTTGCATATCAACGGATCAGAAGATTTAATATATTGGGTAGCACAAAGTACAAGAAGTTCAATAATTGCAGTAAAATAGAAATTGCAAAATACTTGGATATTTCTCTCAACTCTCGCTTCAAGCCCTTGTCATCCTCGAATTTCAACAAAGACTGCAGCTCCATCACTTTATCATGGATCTAAAAAAAGCACATCATTCAAAAATCATAATTATGATTCCTGATCAACTATCTTATTTTAAAGGTAAAAATTTGGAAGCCCAATCAATCAATTGCATACCAAAAGACAACAGATGATTAAATAATGTTGAATCAGTAAAGCAAATAACATACAACAAAAGGCTAAGAGAAAAATAAATACTGCTAATAAAAGCTCACATCACTGTGATCTTGAAAACAGGAAGATAAAAAAGAAATGTTTCCAGTTTTAAGGTCCAATCTAGATAAGCTGTTTGCGTAGTTAAGCCATAGATTCAGTACAGCATGCAAATGATGAATGGCCAAGCTGCTGACTGTACAATTATAATAACAATCTCTAATGTAAAGTTCTAAACTGTTGAGAATTGTTTCAAACTCCCACTTAAACTTTTGACCCTTCCTATGGAGTTATTTGTTCAACAACTTCTGTTGTGGTTTTCTAGAGGGAATACATTTTTCCAGTCTGCTTAATACCTTGGATGAGGACCCTATAATTGATCCTTTGGACAATATCTTGCTATCAGACCCCATAAAAAAGTTGACAGTGGGGCATCCACACTTTCTGAAGAGTTCATGCTCACATATTTAAAAGTGTTTGGGATGGCCCTGGTTAAATTGAACTCTCGAGATTGGAAATCAGTTGCTACTTTCCTTTTCCATTAAGTTGGTTGAATGAGATGATCCAATAGCATCAACAAGGTCAAGTATTAAGGCCTCTCCATGCATTATGGTAGCCTTCAAATTATTTTCCCTTAGTTTCCCTTCACTAAGGATAGACAAAATAGTGATGTTATATTTAGAAAAAGTCCAAGGACCCAAAAAATGACAAAACTATAGTGTGTCACATACACATCCAGTCAGGAACTATCGTGGTCCAACTTGAACCTATTCCATGCTTCTTATTGCCTGAGAAAACAGAAGCCACAGCCCTAGAAGATTTGTCGCCCTTAAGTAAATGCTTGCCTCTTGGAATGGCACAAGTAGGTAGTACTCGTTGGCAAACTTAAGCAGGGATTATGAAAATTAAGTATTTGCATATGTTTGGATTGTCTGCGGTTGCCTCAAGTTGGTAGAGTCTGTTGGTCCAAAAGGCAACCCAAGATAGGAGAGAGGGGGGGGGGGTGAATTGAGTTTTCAAAGATTAATACTATTTAAGATTAATTAAAATTAATCTAAGTAAAGTAATAATGATCAATCTATATGGGATGCAATGTAATCAGTGGAAATAAAAAAAACAGAGAAATAGAAGGGAGACACAGATTTACCGAGATTCAACCACAAACCGTGGTCAACGTCCTCACCCCAGGACCTCCTTGAAATCTTCTTCCACTATGTAATCACCTATTACAAAATAGGCTACTTATTGACAAAGTGCTCAGCTCACTATACAAGAACTCCTCACCGAGCTCTTCAATCTCCAAGGAGTTTTGTCTAAATTCCACTTAAATTTACAAGAGTTTTACTTTTATAAGTGTATAAATGTATACAAGTAACTAATACTCTCTGGCAAGAGTAAATTTTACATTCAAAGCTCACTAATAAAGATAGGAAGAATATTCAGCGTGTATCAGTGAATCAGTCAGCTTGATCTTGTTTTTGTCTTCAATCCCCTTTATATAAATGTAGCTGGAAGATTTTATATATACTCCTGTATTGATTCCATCCGTTAGAGGTTGTTGGGTATCATTAATGCACGTCCAGTCCGTTATAACGTTAAGAAAAATAGCCATTATATCCAAGGTGTCGGCTCCAGATTTGTGGAGTCGACACTTTCTGCTTCTGCATTTACCAAATGTTGTTTACTAACTTCATGAGTCCGCTCTTCGTAGTAATGAGGTGACTCCTCATTCATTCTGTCTTCACATCTTTTGGCTTCTACTGTTATGAGGCGACTCTTCGTTTTCATGTGTCCGCTCATTGATCATGTCCTTTTCAAGCATTTTACTTCTGTTGTCATAAGGCGACTATTCGTCTTTATGTGTCCGCTCATTGATCATGTCCTCTTCAAGCTTTTTATTTTTGTCATGAGGCGACTCTTCGTCTTCATGTGTCCGTTCATTGATCATCTCATATCCAAGCCTTTGTGTTTGTCTCCATGAGGCGACTCTTCATTACAATGAATCCATTCATTGTCTACTTGATCTCCAGACTTTTTGCTTCTGTGATCAAGAGGCGACTCTTCATTTCTCATGAGTCCACTCATTGTTCATTCTGTCTTCAGGCCTTTTGCTTCTGTGATCAAGAGGCGACTCCTTATTTCCATGAGTCCCCTCATTGTTCCAGAAATCTGCATTCTAACTTCTAATGATCCAGCTTATCAAGGCACTGGTATAAGATCTTCAAAGAGTATATCTTTGGGGTATAATGATCAATCAAATCTCCTTAACTCATCAGAGTTAACTTCTATTCAACTTGGATTGATTCAATTATTGGATGTTGATCTTCTCTTGACTCTCAAACTATTAGAACTTCATTAGATCAATGTTCATCTTTTTTTCTTCATTTGCAAAGCTCCTTCTATCATTGTAGAACATCCTCTTTCAATGCCAAGCTTTCTCAATTGCGTAGAGCTTTACAATGCTTCATTTCTAATTTCCTCTTCTTGATAGCAATTCTTCTTTCTTCTTTACAGATCACTTCAATGAGACTTTTGCAGGCTTGATGAAATCTCTTCATACATCTAGTCTTCATTAATTCTTTATATTGTGGAAGAATTTTTCACTTGAATTCCATGTAGAGATCAAACAATCATTGTGAGCCATCTTCTCAGGTAACTTCAATTACCTTATCTTGTATTGATCTTTGCAAACTTGATGAAGTTATCTCTTGAGCATTTTCAATCTCTTCAACAGTCAATTCTACTTCAACTGATCTTTGCATTCTTGATGAGATCTTCAATCTTTCTTGAGTGTACATCAGCCTTCATTGAGTCTATACGTACTTGATAGAAACTTTATTTGAACACCTTCAATCTCTTCGAATGTAAGACATTTGTTTGAAGTAGAGATAGGCATCATTCCTCTGTTTGGTTCATTGCTTGATCTTGAATTTGTTGTGCATTCTCTTTGACATGCATTAGACTTAAGATTGAACTTTAAGTCTAAGTTATGAACTTAGTTAATCTGCCCACTAAGTAGATTCATTAGTAAAATAACATAAGATTTAGTTATCATCAAAATCAACATGGGAATTGACCTTGAGTCAACAGAGTCAAGATTCACAGAATCGTTTGTTATGATAAGATATAGGCCATTATACTACATAGAGAGAACATGCTCTGTTTGCTTTTGCAAGGATTACATTTGCCACTCTCACTCAGGCAGCCAAGGTTTTAAAATTGTTTGAATATTTTGACATGTATGGACCGTATGGTCAAGCACCAATCCCTTTTTTAATATTTTCTAGTAAAGCATATCAATATTATATAATATAGACTCTAATTAATTTCAACAATAATTCAATATGCTTCACTAACATGTAACAACATCACAAAAAATAACTGTAGCATCAATAGGTTGGAAAGCAAGCCACCTCAAATGGTTTGACAGTTTCTTGGTTTCTGAACTAAAGTTGTTAACCATTTTGAGAGACAAAGTTTTCAGTGCTTCCACTGTTAATGGCAATTGTACGCAAGTGGTATGGAAGAGACGTTATCTCAGCCATCTATAATCAAACAAGGCCTTAGGAGCCATCATGATTACACCATGATTTAAACCTATGTTACCTAGAACGCGGATCGTTCAGGTACGTGGAACAGGAACAAGAACGTGATATGCTACAAATTCTAAAATATAATACGTTAGGAGTAGACTTGTGTAAATTACACTATTAGAATTAATGTATTTTTAGAACAATTTTCTTTAGCAATTAGACATTCAAAAAATATAGTCTATGTTCTTTCAAATTGATCACCTAAAAACAAATTTCTAGGAGCATTTATGGCCCATTTTTTGCATATTATTATGCCAAAACTCCATTCTATGAATGATTTTCTTTCATTACATTTGATTTCTTTCTCTTATTAGGTGACCTTTAAAGAAATAAGTAGGAAAAAAAGTTTGGGATCATATAAAAACGCTAAATTCACCGTTTTGGAACGTAAATGTACTATGTTTCGGAACGCTGTTCCAAAAACGTAAATTGTTACTGAATTAGTGTAATATGATTACACGGGTTTAAACTAATGGTCAATACTGCAACATATGGCCCTAAATGTATGTGTTTAACTAACAATTTATCCATTATAACAGCCAATAACAGGACACATGACCAACGGAGAAAGATTCAAAAATGACAATGTGATTTTGACATATCAAGACGTGGGAGTATTGAAAGATAGCTGCAGTCAGTAGGATGGTTTATGGCAGTTTATGTAAGTTACAAATACTTATAAGGTCAGAACCAATGCAGCTTCAGATTATGACACATGAACCAATGGCCAGTCAATACACTCAAAACAACTACTCTTACAGAAACAGCACGTTAGGGCATTTGTAACTCAAAGCAAGCATTGTCAGACAGTACACACAAAAATCCTCATTTCCTGGAACTTAGGTTTGGAGCAGTAGTGTAACCCTTCCACTACTGTGACTGTTTCAAGGCTCTTGGTAGCTGGTGCCTTGTATTATGCTTGCAAGAGGAATAATAAATTGATTTTCTTTATCTTCTTCTGTTCAATGTCATTTCCATTATTATTTTTTTGAGTTTGGTTGTTGATCCACTATAAATAAATCCTCGAAATAGGCATAGAAACCAACAACAATTGCTTGATTGGACAATAACAATTCTTTCCAGCAATCTAATCCAGATTTGTCTTTCGCTAGATTCCTTATATAGATAGCATGTGCACAACTAAGTAAACCAGTAATATCTCGAATAACTTTATCACAAGTATTAAACCCTCTTATTGTATCAGAGTACGCATTGTACCTAAGAAGCACAAACACGAACACGCAACACAGACAAGACACGGCACGGCGGGGACACGATAAAAACTTCCTATGTTTCATAGTGTTTAAGTGAATATGGATTTCTAATAATTGTTTGCTTTAATGTTTTTTGTGAATTCTTTAACATTATTACGAATATCATAGTAAATCAACCAAAATCAAGTTCTATTGCAAATAAAACTTCATCGTGGCCTACTGTCAGAAGTTGGTACTTCTGTCAGCCTTGGGGACGTTTGGGGCCGCGAGGGTTCCATGTGGAGGAGCATGTCTGAGCATGGTTGGCCGATGACATGATGGCATGGTAATCTCATAATTTGTATTTTCAATATTTATTGGATTTATAGATTATGACTCCTTGAGAGGGTAGAACGTTTCTTACCAACAATTTGGAGATAACTGAAAATGCTATTATAAGAGGGAGTCTGATGTTGACTCTACTACCCCTGGTGCTACCAAAAGGTACAACACTCAAGTGAGTTCCCCAAGAGAGTGGGTGAGACTTGCGGGCCGACTGTGGCACGTGACCACAGTCCTCATGCTAGTAAATGGCTACATAGGCAGCATTGTGTTTGGTGGGGCAGATGTTAAGTATTGACGTCAAGGATGGGGTTGTGAAATTCACATCCGCTATGCCATATCCATGTCGTGGCGGGGATTATGCTCATGATTGATTGGGTCTCAGTGTGCGCACTTGCATGCCGTGTGCCTCGTGTGCACTTGCGCGTTGGGTTCGAGATAGTGCACACGACCACTTGGTTTGGCTAACATTGGTGTCACGGGACACTATGTTATAGGCTTATCAGTTGCTATTTAATTATGTCTATCTTTGTGTGCTGCAACCTTAACGCGGGGTGCTAAAAACTTCATGGTTGAAGGCGGTGTGCCTAAAGGGTGATACTTGGCTCACACTTATGTCCGATTGCACATTGTTAGCTTGTTTGTGCTTCAAGAGAGAGTAGTGCTAAGCACATTGCTTGTCATGTGTGCGCGCATTCAAGAATGGCATTGCTATCGCCTATAGCTTGGGTAAGCTGAAAGGTTTAAGCATCAGAGGACGAAACTTGATAAGACGTGCGGGGCATTGCGAATGAATCCTGAACGAGCACATAGTCATATGCCTTGGTGTTTAAGTTTGACAGGACTATTGCTTGATGCATAGTTGCCTCACGGGTTATTTTCGCTGCGTATGTTGATGGTAGGTCGCATTACTATTTACCGTCATTGTACAGACTTGTTAGCTCACGATAGTTGGTATCAGAGCACTAACCATCTGCGGTGTGCATCAATTGGGTGTTGTTTCTCTTGTCCATCTGCGCATTCTCTTCAGTTGTGGTAGGCTTCTCTGCGTTAGGTTATTTGCTTCAGATTGTTGGTTGTTGATTTTGTAGTAGAGCTAGTGTCATTCAATCGAGTTGATTAGTGGCTCGAGTTACGGCTTCTAGTCTACATGGGATGAGATCTTATGGTACCTTCATTAGAGTGGCCGCTTCAACAATTTTCAGACGCGCGCTCGATCCTTTGATTGTGGTCGTGGTGCTCAATGTTGTAAGTCGTCTTAAGGATGTGTATGAGACCGACATTGTGGTGCATGAATGCTTGTGTGTGTCAGATTATTGATTCTTGGTGCATAGCTAGTAGTGCTACTTTTTTAGATTGGTGGGTTATTTCTATAGTATGTGAGCTTGTGCGGGAGAACTTGCTTCGTGTTGTGGGGATCTACTTACCTTCATTTAACCCTTGAGTAGGCCAAAACTGTTGGCAGCTTTGCTCGTATTCTTGCTCGGTTAGTGGTTGTGCTCATTTTTGCGCTCGGTTAGTGGTTGTGCTCATTTTTGCGCTTGGCTATTGGCATTTGTGAGGGCGTATTTTTGTTCTTATTTTGTGGTAGGTCTTGCCTCGTTGATATGCACGTTGACAAGAGAATGTCAGGTGACTCGGTGGAGTTCATTGTTGCTTGAAAAGCACAGTGTAGCGAAGGTGAATCAAAACAAAAGTCTCGTTGGTGGGGGGCATCTGCGGGTTTTAGGTGCTAGCTAGAATGAGAGAGTCAAGGTATAAGGAAACTGCAGTAGTGAATGGAGATCAAAGGATCAGGCACCGGAGCTGTATGAGAGTTGATTTCGAGTAAAGTCTAGATAGCTGAAGCACTGAAACAGCATAGTAGGTGGTTTTGCCTCATTGAGATACATGTTGGCTAGTGATCGTCATGTAAATCAATGGAGTTCATCGTTACTGGAGAGCACCGTGTAGCCAGAGTACATTAAGACATAAAGTCTTCCAGTGAATGGAGGCATTATAGGTAGACTTTGAGTAAATATCAGAAGACCAGACACAAGAACTGTATGTGGACTGATTTTAGCTGAAGGCTAGAGAACTGAGACACTGAAATAGCATGTGGGTTGTCTTTGAGTGAAGGTTTAAGGACTGAGGTACTGGAGCAATATTGTGAAAACTTCAGTAGTTTGAACCGTTTGCCAGTGAGTAGGATTTCCTTCAGCAATGCAGACGAGTTTGCAGTCGGCGGGAATGTCGATCAGTTGGGAACTAGGGTGGGACGAAACCACAGAATGTCGGGAGGGCACCTTTGGGTCGTGCACAAAGTGAATTCTGACGTCAAGTGAGTTTTTATGGGTTCAGCTGCGGAGTTGTGTAGAAGGGTGCACATGGAGTGCTCGTCGATGAGGGCATCGACCCTTTGAAGTTGTAGAGCGTGATAGACAGTGCATGCCTTTCTTTAGTATGTGACAGATAGCGCATATTGCACGTGGAGTGCTCCCAGATGAGGGCATTTACCCTTTGAAGTGGTGGAGGGTGCGCGACGGACAACGCATGCCTTTCTTAAGTGCGTGACGGATAGCGCATATTACACGCAAAGTGCTCATCGACAAGGGCATTGACTCGTTAGAGGGGCGAAGGGTGCGCGATGGTTAGCGCACGCCTTTTCTGAATGCGTAACAAACAACGCATATTTAGAAACATGTTGCCGACGGATGGTGCAATATGGTATGGTAGACTTGCTTAAAGGAGCTTGTGTGGCTTAATGTGGTGGAAAATGTCTTTTACTTTGCCGAGTTCAGCTTAGGAGTCTAGGCGAACCTTTGCTTCGAGTAGCGGTATAAGATTTGAGGGAGACCAGATTTGTAGGCTATCAGCATGGAGGTGTTGGTCTGTGAGGGGCGATGACAACTCATCGTCGGGGCATATAAGCACTACCGCATTATACATTATGGTTGCCATCAATGAGGATGTTGATAGTTTGAGTAGTGAAGAATGTCAAGAGTTACCACCCGTGAAACGTCTAGGGCCGCAAGGGACCTCGGTGTGGAGAGTGTCAAGAGTTGGCACTGAATTTTGACATCATCGAGGACGATGACAGTTGAAGTGGTAAAGAACGTCAAAAGTTAGCATTTCTGTCAATCTTGGGAACGTTTGGGTATATCTGAGCATGATTAGCCGATGACATGGTGACATGGCAATCTCGTAATTTGAATTTTTCTTATTTATTGAATTTATGGATTATGACTACTCGAAGGGGTAAGATGTTTCCTGTCAATAGTTTGGAGATAGCTCAGAATGCTAATATAAAGGAGGTTTGGTGTTGACTCTACCACCCTCTGATGCTATCGAAAGGGACAACACTCAGTAAGTCCCCTAAAGGAGTAAGCAAAACTTGAAAGCCGACTGTGGTATGTAACCACAGTCCTCATGCTAATCAATGGACTACATGAGCAGTATTGTGTCCGGTGGGATAGATATTGGGCATCAGCGTCGAGGATGGTATTATGACATTCACATCAGTTATGCCGCATCCGTGCCATAGCAGGACTTATACTCATGACTGATTGGGCTTCGGTGTGCACACTTGCATGTCGTGTGCCTCATATGCACTTGCGCGTTAGGTTCAAACTGGTGCACACAACCGCTTGGCTTGGCTAGCATCGATGTCGCGGGGCACTATGTTGTGAGCTTATCGGTTGCTATTCAATTGTGTCTATCCTTGCGAACTGCAATCTTGACGCAGGGCACCAAGAACTTCATAATTGGAGGCAGCGTGCCTAATTGGTGATACTTGGCTTACACGAATGTCTGATTGCACATTGTTAGCTTGCTTGTACTTTAAGAAGAACTAACACTAAGCACATTACTTGTCATGTGCGCGCAGATTCGAGAATGACGTTGCTATCGCATATAACTCGGGTAAGAAGAATGTCTTGAGCATCGGAGAACGGAACTTAACAAGATGTACGGAGCATTGCGAATGAATCCTGGATAAACGTATAGTCATATGCCTCGGTGCTTGACTTTGACGGGATTATTACTTGGTGCATAATCGCCTCACGGGTTATTTCCACCGTGTATGTTAATGACAGGTCGCATTACTGTCACTGTAATGGTGCCCGGCCTGCCAGCCCTTGACACCTACCAATACCAAATTGAAACCGGTACTTCCAACTTTGGTAGGTGTAATGTATAAACCATAAATATGCTACACCAGAAAATGTTAAGTTGGTTCTATAATAGCCAGGTATTAAATTAATGAGTTACTAATAAAGCTTAGGATGGGTTTCAAGAAAACAAGCTCACAAGATAAGCAACAAAGCCAAGATTGTTATCATTTCTATGTATAGTTGCCATCTAAACATCATACATCAAAGGTGTACACATAATGTACAGATAAGAATTGTTACACCTAAATAGATTCATATTCTCTGAGAGGCCCAAATCTTAAAATTTAACAAAAATAAAAGTAGAGGCATGTTGTGAAATATAATCATACCTCAGGTATGCCCTCAGTATGTTTTTCCCAACCATTGAGAACCTGACATAGGGACACTGCTGATAGATCCCTGATTAAACCAAGCTTTAGTACTCTAATAACAGCATACAAAAGCAACTAGATTTACGTATGGGTGAAAAACTCAAATCATTAAACAAATGAGAAAGCTTCACAGAGTTTCGAATAATCTTAATACACCACTGTGAATAACATATGACAGATCATGGTTTAACATATTTCAGGTTTAATTTTTAGATGATTGTCAAAACAAACATCGAGCAATATCTTGCAACTTAGCACAGGCACTAACTACAACCTCCTGATATGTTATTGAATAACAATGAAATACAAAATAATCCACGGGATTCTTGGAGTTGATGTCATAGTTGGTTGCCTGTCTTCTTTTTTCAAATTTTTGATGAAACTCAGATCCTTCCTTGTGTTATACTTTGCCAACCCCAAATACTGCACCCCACATACATGAAACTAAAGGGATTTTATAGGATTATCTTCCATGACTACTTTTAAAATTTCTTTATTTTTTGGATAAAATTTAAAATCTCAATTAAGAAAAACATAGGAGGAATAACACACCACCCATAAATGGGCTTAGCTACTGTATAAAGGTATAAGTAATTAAAAAAAAAAAATGACAGCTGATATGGGCATTAAATAGCCTATCGGCATCAAAAACATAGAATAAAATACCCATGACCTCTGTTGTAGGACATGAATGACTGTGACACTGCCCATTGGCTCCATTCACATCTAATACTTGTATTTATTTTATACTTATATGAACTTAGTCACAAGTTTTCATTTAGGCCATTTTTTCACCCTTTTTTTCTCTCTTTTTCATCCTGCCGCTCTCCACCAGTCCAGGGTCATTTTACATCTGTTTTGTTTGCTCTGTTCATGATTCAATATGAATTTCAAGAGCTTTAGTTGTTCTTGTTGAAATTGAGGCTAGCTGCTTCCAATTTTCTCATTTCAAGTATTTTTGGATCATTTCTTGTGGTGATATAGTGTTATATAGCACAGATTGTGTTCATTAGCTTGTGTATTATGAATTTATGAAGATTTAATCAGGATTTGGGCGGAAGAACTTAAGAAATTTGAAAGAAGATGGGTTTTTAATTTTTTATTTCTCATTTTTCTTTTGAACAGCAGTTACATATAGATCACTAGCCATATTTTTTCGATAAGTTCATATACATCACTAATTATATTATTTACCATATTATTATCAATTCATGTTACCATGTATACAATTTTGATAAATTTTCATTTTTCTGTCTTTCTCCTATATTCTTTGTGAATATGTTTTATTTCTTAAACATTTTCCTTGCAGATTCACCATAGTACTAATAGTAATATCAATTCATGCACCAAATCTGGACTGAAAAGGTATATGTCTTGTGTCTGAAATGCAAAAAAATCGATATGGAGAAACAATTTCAGCACACAATAAAAAATGCTAGAATTCCACATATATGAATGATGTAAGCATAAAGTCATACTCCCATTATTCATCATTCCGCAATCTGAATTTGTATTACCATGTATCAACATCTCACCAATTTTAGACATTTTCCAATTACAAAATAGTAACAAATAAAAGTTTGTATTTTCTTTGTTCTTATGAATTATGCATTCAAGTAGAATTTGTATTTATTCCAAATAGTGAAATTCCCTTATTCCATGAAATTCTCCACTTTTTAGCCTTAAAAAAGCATAAAATTCAATATCATTTACAAAGCATATTGTAGGTGCCACAATAATACTTAGAAACCATTACAAACATCCAAATTGTAATAAATATGGTCAAAACATGCCTATCAATGAGGATTTTGAAGTTTGCTAATGCTTGAGGAAAAACAAATACAAGTTTGGTTTACAATTCCTGTTGCACATTAGCCTGTGACCAGGACTGTTCCAGCAGCCAAATCCACGATTTAAAACCATGGCCTAGTTATTACTCCCTCAGTCCCAATTTAAGTGTCTTAACTAAGTTCTAATCCCAAAATACATGTCCAGGGTAGACGGAGGATGGTAAAATTGCTAGGAGTAGTATGGGAAGTTATGGTAAGCACTAAGATGGCAAAGGGCCAACAAAGGTGGAAGAGATGAGATATAAGGCGGCCTTAGATGGACAGAGAGAGTGTAGCTTAGCATAACCATCATTCAAAATTTTGTAGGATGTTACTATTGCATTAGTTGTTTCTATGTTACTTGAAACCCAGATTGTTCCGGCACATAGAACGAGAACGAGAACGTGGTACACCACATGTTCTAAAACATGGTACGCTAGGGGTAGATTTCTATAAAGTATACTATTAAAATTAAGATATTCTAGAAGAATTTTATTTAATAATCAGACATTTAATAAAACATAATTTATGTTTTTTTCAAATTAATCATCTAAAAACATATTCTATGAGTAATATGACCCTGTTTGTTTTGCATATTGTTATGCCAAAATTTTATTCTTCCTATATTTTTGTTCATTATATTTTTGTTCATTATAATTGAGTTTTTTCCTCAGTTAGGTGACCTTTAAAGATATAAATAAAAAATAAGTTTGGAATCTTTTTGGATCACTAAATTTATCGTTTTGAAACATTAGAGTACCATGTTTCAGAATGCTGTTTCAAAAACGTAATTTGCAAGGGTAATAGAGTATTATGTCAACATTGAGCTATCTCCTTGCATGCATGGACATGAAAACCCATATTTATAGAAGGGTCCGATCCTAGATAACTGCTTACCTGTTAACAGTGTCACATGGTTGGGTAGAGACAAAGGAGCAAGTGGCTCATCCTCCTCAGCCCAACAATGTGGAGGTAAGGACTGCAGGAGCTAAAATCCTTAAGAGGCCTCAAAGGTGTTTGGGTGTTTGGCCCAATGTCATAGAAGGCTCTTTTAGGTACGAAGAGCAAGGAGAGTGCCACGTGTATTTGTCTTTTCCAAATCTTCTAGTGAAGAACTTTCTCTCTCTCTAACACTAGTCAAGATACAAGCCCCTCGAAGGAGGATGGAACAAGTATCTTGAATAACCCCCAAGCCTCAACTCTGGCCGTTCAGCCACATATCCCTCGAGGTCATGACCTAAGGCATCATGGAGTCACTTGGGCACCCCATGATCGTGGCAGCAATCCTGATGAGGTCCCTAGGCCTTACTCCTAACCTAAGAAGGCGTGAGAATTAAAGTGCCTCTTGGAAATGTCTGGAGATAGCCTTAAGAGCTAACTTTTGAGAACTTTGGACGTGAGAGACAAGGCATAGGCGACACACTCTCAAGTGGACGGTCACTTGGCCAAGCTAGAGGGTGTCGAGCATGTCATCTTAAGCAAACGCAATGGCAAGCTCGACCAGAAGTTCTCTTAGGCAAGTTGAGGAGGTGCCTCGAGCATGCGTGTTGAGCAAATGTGAAGGTGCCTCTGAAGTGTCCCTCAACACTTAATCTTGAGGTTAAAGGCACCACATACATTAACCTCAACTGGCAAGGCTCTATATCGAAGGGGGCACGTGGAGATATGTCATTGGTCCACATATCACCTGATGAGGCTAACACATGGGACCAAGCTTATAAGGTAATGATGACAGGGAAATAACATGGCACTGTCATAGTGTGCCACGTAAAGGAGTTGGACACTAGTACCCATATTCATAATATAAAACTAAAATTAATCCTTTACTTTTGTATATAACCGCTTCAAACAGAATATCTTACAACTGCCATAAACACAAAGCAATTTTCTTATCTTAACGTCTCCTATCGACATTTTGAAGAGTGGTAACAAAAAGATGAAATGTCCTTGAACTTAATATGCTTTGTTCAACTTTGTGTTTTTTTTAAAACAAAACAAACAGTTTAGGGACAAATGGACTAGGGGTGGAACAACTTTGAACCTAATTAACTTCTTTGGGAAAATTTTGAACTTATCAATCTATAAAAAATAGCAAAAATTCCCACAAATTAGATATTACAAATTTTAAGCCTTGAGTCCAGTGTTGTTTAGGTCCATCAATACTTAGAACTATGTTAGACTAGTAGTTAGCCCAAAAGGTTAGGCTGTTAATGGATGGACCTAAAAGTGAACATCAAACTACTACACATTAATGCAGGACAGTGTATTGAGGGATCTTAAAGCTTAATGTTGTAGGCCTTTTTGTTGCTGTTTAAGGCTAATATCCAATGGGAAATGTAGGGTTTCTAATCGTGTATGGAAGGGTTTAGGGTCAGGGCTTAACCATATAGAAGGAACAACTTTTGGGGCTATTCTGGGTGCTGTTAACGCTACCCGAGAAAAGCGTGTTTGTAATTTTGGTTTGATTTAGGTGGACTATGGCTTAGAGAATTAGGAAGGGAAGGTTTAGGCTTAGTGCGTGACATAATGATTGAAAGAAATTCTAAAAAAAACAAAAGAAAAAGAAACAAATCTGGTTGGGCTGTTAAAGTGCAGAAATTTTAACAAAGAAATAAGAAGAAGAACAATATGATTCTAGGAATCATTCCTAGAGGCCTTAAGCATCACACCTGGGGTTTGATTACATCAGACAACATCAAAAAGCATATTATCTGGAAATACTTCTCTCAAAAATGCTTTTTAAGCTCCATTGTAATTGCTTTCTTAAACATATAAGTAACTCCAACGTAAAGGGAATTGGATTTCCAATGGAAACTAAGATTTTGATTCTCAAAAACTATGTTACCTGTAATGCAGATTGTTCCGATACGTGGAATGGGTACAAGAATGTCTATGCCACATGCTCTAAATATGGTACGATAAGATTAGACTTGTATATGTTACACTATTAGAATTTAAGATAATTCTACAGCAATTTTCCTTTATTAAATAGACATTCAATAAAATATATTCTATTTTTTTCAAATTAATCATGTCAAAACACATTTCAAGAAGAATTATGATCTATTTTTCTGCATATTGTTATGTCAATACTCCATTCTTCCCGAATCTTCATTCATTACATATTATTTTTTCCTCCTTAGGTAACCTTTAAAGAAACTAGAAGGGTGGCGAGTTCTATGTGCATATGCTACACAACACTTAATCACTCTCTCTATCACTAACTTAGTAGTGAAATTACAGAATCTGAAGAAACAATTTAATCATAAATATTACATAATTAAACTAGAGGTATCACCAAAAAGGTTTGCTTTATAATAGTATAGATGAATAGAAAAAAAAATTTGGATCGCTAACTTCACTGTTTTAGAACGAAAGTATACCATGTTTCAGAACACCATTTCAAAAACTTAAATCGCTAAGGATTATCATTTTTTGGGTTACACTATGTAGGTGACCTTAGAGGCCATAGGTGTATATGTACCCTCTGAGAAGTATGACAGTCACGCAATGAACACCGAACCAAGCAGACATCGGCAGAGAGAGTATCAATGGCAACCATAAAGAGAGAAAGAGCAGTGAACTGGAAAATCCCCTTGACACTTGATGGTTTGATGATGAGTTGATGTGTTTTTTCTTTGGAGAAGGGACGAGGCCTTTATATAGGCAACCAGTGTGGATGGAAGGAACAACCCGTGGAGGGATGCCCCTTTCATCCTCAAAGGATCAAGAGATCAATCCTCAGAAGATCAAAAGGATCAGCCCTCGATCCAGGATCCTGTTAAGGGAGATGTAATACTCTGAATGCAGGGTTGACCTCAGGTATTAAAGGCCTTTGTCTCTTCCTCCTTGGTGATATTATCGAAGTATCTTGGAGTCTCTCTCTCATTGTGGTTGGTCTAGGAGACTCCTTTAAGAAGAGGACTTAGCACCCTGACGAACCCATGAATCCTAGCCTCCAAACCACAAGGCCCTAATGATCCCGTGCAGAGGGTTATGGCTAGATGGAGGGGTGTCATAACTTATACGGGAGAGATACACCATTGGGCTTTGCTCAAGGCCCAAGGATTTGGAGTTACTGGACCCATGCTCCAGGTAGGATGGAGGATCCTTGAGCCTTGTTGGGCAGGCTACTTGGTGTTGGGCCAGAGGAGGTCACAACCCATATAGATTGTGACCTATATACCTACATTAGCCCCCCTGCGCGCATGCTCGAACTGTCAAAAGAGAGCACGCGAGCACACGTGATTGTGTGGAGATTCTGATACAACTTAGAGAAGCCTCATGGTGAAAGCTCGCTTGTCCTATGTGTATCCTTTGTCGTGCTATTGGCGATCTGCACGCGTATATTGGGGATTTTTGGACCGTTGGAGTATGTGGGTTGGGTGCCCAAATTTTGAATTTTCAAAGAAGACAAGCACAGCATCATTGGTTCGGCGGTTTGTTTCAGAATGTCTTGAAGGGGCACGGGAGATACTGTTTCTTGACTTTTCACTTCTTGTAGGGACTCTAGTTCTCCAAAATTTGTTATTGTCAGAGATTCTTCTGCATGAGCTATTGCTTCATTTGGCTTCAGATATGACAACGTCTTGTCTTTATGTTTATTAGAGCTTTAAGGATCTTGAAGCATTCGGAGAAAATAGGTATTGGAGATGTACTTCACTTTGGAGCCAGCATACTTTTTCGAGCTATAAATATATTTTGTTGACATCTTTCGCATTCAAAATTGGGGTTGGCCATCCTGGAATCTAGCCTTGCCGCCACTTATTAGTTTTTTTTTTTTTTTTGAACGGAGACGACGTTGGCACTGGAGATGGAGATTCTTCTGTCTGAACTGTCACTTTTCTGGTGATGTTAACAAGACAACCTAAGCTTCAATTTTGAAGGTTCCATTTGGCTTATAAAAGGAGACTCATGGTCCCCTCTTTGACATCACAACGTCAAGAGTCATTAAGAGAGGGAGAGAGAGAGTTTTTGAGAAAGAAGAAGAAAGGTGGTAAGAGTGTTGAAGGAGTTCAAATGGTGTTGAAGGATTTTGAGCTTTGAGAGTTTTCAAGGTACGATCTTCTCTCCTTCCTCATCCTTTCTTTATTATTCTTTTGGTGATGTTGGAAATCTAGGAAAAGGGTGAGGATGGTGTTAGGGTTGGCGCGAGGCAGGTCAATCAGGGTGGGGGTGGTTTGCTGGAGGGTTGCAATGGGGGTTTGGTCGCTGGGAGGTGGGCTGCGAGGGTAGAGGGTTGGTCGCGAGGAGGTGGGTCGGTGGGTCGGTGGGTCGTGACAGAGGAGTGCAGAGATGTCGGAGGGGGAGGATGACGTCGGAGGGGAGGGTTTCAGAGGGGAGGGTAGAGGGCCGTGGCCTGGGGGGGGGGGGGGGGGGGGGAGTTTAACGACTTGTTTCTCGCAGGGTTTGGTGATGGCTGGTGTTGGTGCTTCTCAATGTGTCAGGAAATCAAGTACTCCTTTGGTGGATCTTATTACTGAGGTCAATTCGTGCCAGACTTCTGTTTTTCAGGACAATGGCCAATCAGTGGAGAGTGAGATCTGGCTCAGGGCTCTTTGCTTTTCTGATGATGTTTTTTGGGATATTTGCCACACCTTTGTACTTCAGCATAACATGGGATAAGAGACTCTGCTTATGGAGGACGACGCGCATGGCAGTGTTGAATGGGTCCCTTAGACTTTTGCTTGGAGCATGGGGATTATCCTTACTCTTTTTTGCATTATGAATGTCAAATGTCCCTTCCGGATGGATTCGATATCTAGACTAATGATATTTTGGGGACTTCGGCGTGCCAACATTTGTTACTTTTTGTTGACATTTTGGATGCGATTGGGGCCACTACTAAATTAAAGTTTAGCAAAGATACGACAGCTTTGGATTTCCTTCTGCCTCACTGGGATCCTGGTAGCCACACTTTTATTGCTGCATTTGAGCATATTGGTCTAACCCTGGAGGATGTTTGTTCTTTGCTGTTCTTTGGTCTAACCCACACTTTGGCTCAAGGCTCCTTACTTTTCAGGGGAAGCTTTCATAAAAGCATGCTCTGAAGGATTTTGAAGCCTACGTACGAGATTTTGCTAGTAGTGTACGGGCTTGCTTGGTTTTGAAGGCAGATAAAACGCTGAGCGTTTGTAAGAAAGGTCACAGGGATGATGCTCGGGGGTCTGTATATCAGTTTAGGCGGGTGTTTAGGATTCACCGGGTTGAGGAGATAGTTTCTTATGAGTTAAAGAAGAAAGGGCGATAGCAAGCGACTGGGACTTCTGGCAAGAGGACTTTAACTCCTTCAAAAAGAATCTGTATAGTAGTAATTTTCCTATCCCTGAGTTGCTATGTTAAGTTCCGTTCAATATGTTTAAGTGTTTAAAAGCTTCCCCTTTCTGTTGACAAGCATCTGGACCGGGTAATAGCATTACCGAAGTAAGTGGCGCTCTTAAGTGTGGCTCCAGTTTCTGGCAATGATGGAGTCCCTCGTCTTGGGAAGAGTGAGGGGTTTATGACGCGACCTCCTTCATTAGAGCTTGAGGCTTTGCCATTGTTGGAAGATGATGGCGATGTGGATGATGAAAAGGAGGAGAGTGGTTCTGATGATGGGGGAACTTCAAAGAGTGATGTTACTGACTCTGCTTCTATTGCTGAGAGGGCACATGATGCCCACACCGTAAGGTCTTTTACTCGGCCATGTTCCCGGGCTCTTGGGGGTAGGGGTTCTCCGCGGTTTGGTTTTGCGAAGGTTACTTTATCGTCGCGACGCTTTGGATGTGTGGGGGCTTCCTTGTCGCCACTAGAGATTGAGTCTACTAGGGCCGCCTTTGCTCAGTTTACTTCGCGTAGGGCTAGGACCAACGCCTTTCCAGCTACTGGTGGTATTATTGGGCTAAGTGGTGATATGTCAGTGAGGGCGGACTCTTTGCAACTTCCTTTGCATCCACCGTTGGAGGTTGTTGCAGAGGGTGGCCAAGTTGGTGGTGGTGCAGTGATGGAGTTACAACCCTCATCAAAGTTTGTCGCAAGGAGTACCCAGGTGGGTATTGACATAGTGATGGAGGTGCAGCCCTCGTTGAAGTTTGTCGCAGGGGGTACCCAGGCGGGTGATGGTGCAATGATGGAGGTGCAGCCCTCGTTGGAGTTGTCATAGGGGATACACAAGCAAGTAATGGTGCAGAGATGAAGATGCAGCCCTCGCTCGAGTTTGTCGCAGGGGATACCTAGGCAGGTGATGGTGCTATGATGGGAGTCAGTTCCTCACAATCACCGTTAGGGATTGTTACGGAGAGGCGAGGTAGGCAGTTCTTGGGGAGGCGCGCCAAACTAGTGGTGATGTAGCAGTAGGAGCGGGTCGTTTGCAGCCGTCGACGCAGCACTCTTTGGATGCTACCGCCGGGAGTGCCCATAATGTAAAGGACAATAGTTTGGAGGTTAGCTCCTCTCATTCAAAGCTTGAGGTGCCCTCATAGCTATGTCATATAGGGAGAGAGACTGCTGGAGATCAAGGGCCTAGTGATGGTCCCATATCCGTAGGCAGCACGGCTTCTCCGAGTTTATTGAGCGAGGTTATACTGTTTTCTGGTTTAGAGGATCCAGTTCTGGGGGTACTTCGCTGAGTGTACTCCAAACAATCGGGTAACTTTGCCTGTGCTCAGAAGGTGAGTGCTAGGTTCTTGTTGGGGAACTTAAGGATTCTAGAAGATATGCTTCTGTCTCTAGAGCAGGCCGATGTCTCAATTATGAAGGTTGAGTTTGTAAAGGTTCTGCTATAGTGCGCTGGCAATTTGAGGCGAGCGGAGCTAGATTTGAGGAGGCTGAAGCAAAGGTTGCAGCTGCTGTATACTCATGTAGAGTTGAGAGAAAACGAGACCAAGCTTGCTCAGGCCAAAACAGAGTCTCTGAGAGTTCAACAGGCGTTAAGAGGCATTAGCTGCAAAGGGACGGAGGTTGAAGGGAGAATTGCAGGAGAAGAACGCCGTACAATTGGAGGAGTCTGTTCGGCTCGGCTCTTCGGTGGGTGGGTCTGTGCCATCGTGTGGATTAGAGGGGTTGCTCTGAGAGTTTGAGAGGTAGGGATTGGGGTTTTTATGCACCTTTTTGGCTTTGTATGGTGGTTTAGCTTTTGTTATAATATCCTAGGAGGTAGGGGGCTTTGTGTTTTGAGTTTTTCATGGTCATATGTACTTGGAGATTATTATGCTATGTTATACTCCTTCATTTGTTGCTTCCTTTTATTTGTCTTGTATGGTTGAAGTGAATTTAACGGTATCATGACAAGAGATGTGAAAATGTTGTAGTTCTCATTGATACTGGAGGTTGTGGTACAAAATGGAGAATACACATTTTCATCTGAAAGGCTAAGGATAGTACATCTTGAGCCATTTTGCATTAATTGGTGGCAAGACAGTGTCTAACTCGAGCCTTGATATTTTGTAGTATCCACTATCATTAGCTTCTTTGATAAGGAATGGACCTTCCCACTTGGGGGCAAAGGTCCTTCTCATGATAATAGATGCAATTCGAAGTACTCGATCGCCAACTTGAAAGTGTCTCGATTTTACCAAAGCGTCGTAAGCACGGGCAATTCTCCTTTGCTAAACTTTGAAATTTTCTTGGGCTCAATCTCAACGCTTGTTGAGTGCTTCAAGTTCTTGTGAGCAGGCATCATGGAGGACTTCACTTCTGAGAGCCATTCGAGCTGAGGAAACCACAATCTCTACAGGCAATACTACCTTTGGCCCATACACTAGAGAAAAAGTTGTCATCTGGGTAGGCCTCCGTTTTGAAGTACGGTAGGCCAAAAATGCTATGGAGAGAGCTTGTGCCCAATCCTTCTTGTAGTCATCCAAAGTTTTGCTTAAGATTTTTAAAAGTCTTGTTAGTTGCCTCTATCTGCACATTTCCTTGGGGGTAGTACGCAGTTGAGCAATAGTGGATGATGTCATAACCGGCCAAGAGTGGCCCGATATTCTTGTTGATAAAGGGAGTGTCATTATCTAATATGATTACTTTTGGAATACCGAAGTGACAGATGATGTATTCGCGAATGAAATTGAGGACGACTGCTCCCGATGCTTTCCTCAAGAGGATGGCTTCCACCCACTTGGTGTAGAATTTAGTGGCTGTGATTATCTAAATATTTCCTTTGGAGGCGGGGGTAATAGGACCGATGAGATCCAAGCCCTAAGTGTGAAAGGGCCAAGGGGTTCCACTGCTTCTTAGATCCACCGCGGGCAAGTGGATTAAGTTTCCTTGAATTTGGCAAGATTTGCATCTTCTTGCATGT
Organism: Euryodendron excelsum; assembly: GCA_033060915.1. Lineage (NCBI taxonomy): Eukaryota > Viridiplantae > Streptophyta > Magnoliopsida > Ericales > Pentaphylacaceae > Euryodendron > Euryodendron excelsum. The sequence goes on from CM065390.1 coordinate 337,525, forward strand.
GAAGCGGCGTCTGCCTCCATTTGAACCAGTAGTATCGCAGATGGAGTAGGTGCTAGTACAGTTTTGCTCCTCTTTGGTGTTCTGCCTTATGAGCCTCTTAGAGTACTTTGGGGATATCTGCACCTACGAGGCAATGCAATGGCTTCCCGGTGTATACTCGTATGTACAACTGATGATCTTGCACGAAGAATCTGGAAGCTCTTTTCTTGATAGTGACCGCGTCCTCGCGGTTGGTGGGTAATGCCCCTTCGACGAGATAGTCAATATACAATAAGCGCCAGTCATGAGAGGCGTTAATGAAGTTGCATTCAGCTTTTGAAGGAGAAAGCTGACAGTTGGGGCAATAGTTTTGAAGTTTTACGGCCTCCTTAGTCATTGTGGGTTAGTAATATCCATGACATTAAATGCGGCGGTACAGACTGACGTCCCCCATTCCATATGAGCGTTCATAGATGGTTTTGAGTTTTGCTTCTGCTTCTTTTGAATCCACGTATCGCACCAAGAGGCCTCCATGTCCTCTGAAGTAAAGGATTCCTTAACAGATGGTGAAGGGCTTGAGTTCATGAAGAGAGATCTTTCCTTCAGGGGAAATGAGCTCTATCATGATTGCCGCTCACCAGTCTTTGGGGCCTTTTGAGAGAAGTATCTCGATAATTGAACAAGGGAGGGTTTTTTTTAAAATCTTCAATATTGGTTGGCGATTGTGAGATCGAGGGACATGTTCCGCGCGTACGGTGTCAAATTTGTCCATAAGTCTTTAGGTGATGGTTCTGTAGGAGGTCAGAGCAAATTCTTTGATTGCGTAGTCTTCATTGGTCTACTTGACTACCAGTTTAGAGTTGCCTTTTATACATAACACTGCTATCCTAGGTTAAGAGCTGCCATGAGCCCTAGGATTAAGGCCTCGTACACGGCTTCGATTTTGAAACACTGAAACTCCAGTTTATAAGATAAAATAACCTTCATTCTAGTCGGGGATGTAAGCACTATCCCTGCTCCGCCAACCTCAAATGTGGAGGATCCATCAAAACTTAAGGACTATTCTTCGGATGTGAGAACGACAGCGTGGAAGTCATCTCTAGGGAGTTCTTCGAATGAGGGTTCATATTTGCCACTTTGGAAGTGAACCAACAAATCTGCCAAAGCTTGCTTTGATAGCTTTGGAGGCTTTACAAGTAATGTCATATTCTACGAGAGAGAAAAGCCATCTTACTGCTCGCCCGACAAACGCGGGTTGAGTGAGCAAGAAGCAAATAAGGTCACATCGGATGATTAGGTGCAGGGGATACGCCAAAAGATAGTGTCGGAGTTTCTGAGCAGCGAAAACTAAGGCGAGACAATGGCGCTCGATGGGGGAATACCTTACTTCTGCCCCTTAGATGACTCTACTGATATAATAGACTGGCCGTTCGACTCCATCCACCTCCTGGGCGAGCAAGGCTCCAATAGATCTAGGAATAGAAGTGATGTACAGGAGTAGCAGTTTGCCAGGCTAAGGTGGGGTCATGGTGAGTGGGGAAGTCGGTGCCACTTTAACTGCTTCAAATGCTGTTTGGTACTCTGAACTCCATTCAAATTGAACATCTTTTTCCAAGAGGGAGCTGAATGGTTGAGTGATTTCAGCCATAGCTGAAATGAAGCGACGGAGATAGGAAGTGCAAACAAGGAAGGTTCTCAATTCATCTTGACTGATTGGCAGAGGCATATTCTGGATAGCGGCTATCTTTGCCAGATCGCTGTCGATCCCATAGCGGTGGACTATACTGTCAAGGAATTTACCTGTTGTTACTTCGAAAGCACATTTGAGAGGGTTCATTTTAAGGTGATAGCGTCTGAACAGTTCAAACACTCTCTTGAGGCCTTTAAAGTGGTTCCCCACCTGCTTTGTTTTTACCACCAAGTCGTCAATGTAGAACTCCAAGTTCTTATGGAGCATGTCATGGAAGATGGCAATCATGGCCCTCTAGTATATGGCGCCTACATTTTTTAGCCCAAAGGGCATCACAATGTAGTAAAAGTTTCTGATCGGCGTTCGAAAAGTTGTTTTTGGGTGCATCTTCCGGCACCATCTTAATCTGATTGTATCTACTAAAGCCATCCATGAAGAAAAACATGTGGTGATTGGCAGCTAAATCAACGAGGGTGTCGTTGTTGGGAAGGGGAAACTCATCTTTGGGACATGATTTGTTCAGGTCACGGAAGTTTACACAAACTCGGATATGTCCATTCTTCTTTACTACAGGGACGATGCTAGAGAGCCAAAGGGGGTGTTGGATGAATTTGATGAATCCGGCATCTAGGAGTTTTACAACCTCGTCTTTGATTTTCAGCTCCACGTCGGGTTTATAAAACCTGACACCTCGTTTGATGGGACGAGCTAGAGACAGAACATTGAGCCTATGAACCATGACTGAAGCATCTAGTCCTGACATTTCATCATAAGTCCATGCAAACATGTCGATGTATTGCCTGATGAGGATTAAGAGCTCTTGCATTTGCCCTCCTTGCAAGTCTTTGCAGATGAAAATAAGCTTCACTTTGTCAGCTTCTGGGGGCGAGGTTGACTTTCTCAAGTTCTTGCTTTTGGAGCCGTGGACCATCTTGAAGGCATTAAGGTGCTTGTTCAACTTCTTGCAGTGGGGGTTTTTCTTGAGGAGGAGGGTTCTAGAGGTTAGTCTTTTTTTCGTTCTTTTTCTTGTTTTTAGGACCTTGTCGTACAAAGGCAAAGAGAAGGCAGCATTGGTGGCCAAGCTCTTGGTCGAGCTCTTCCTTCTTGCTGACTTCCTGGGTTAGTGTAGTGGTTTCCTTGGGACAAGGGTTAGTGTGATCTTATGACGCCAACCTTGTACACCGTCATAATCAATAGACTACCTTTCCGTCCGCCCGTTTGTACTTGGTGACTTGGGGCGCCTCCTTATCTCAGGAGGTCCTTTCTTTCTCCCGTGGGCACTTTGAGAGAGTTGATGGAGCAGAAGAGTTCTCTTTTTAAATTTTTTACTACTGTGGGATCTGGATGCTACAAGGTGGTATGGAAGATTAGTCTTCTTCGTCCACACTATTGTAGAACACAGCATCGGCCATGTGAGATTCAATGGCTCGAAATGGGTTGGTTGAGCCAGGAACTGTCACGATGTTATTGTTCAATATGGCCTTTACACATTGGTGATAAGTTGAAGGTATATCTCCGTATCTATGAAACCATGGCCTACCCAAGAGGGCTTGGTAGGTAGCTAGTGCATCAATCACATGAAAAGTTGTTGAATAGCGTATAGGGCCCACAATGAGATCGGTTCACACAAATCCAAGTCTGCGCTGCTGAACATTTTCAAAACGGAAAACGTTGACAGGCTGCTTGACTAAGTGCCTCTCAGGGTTGGTAGCCACCTGGAAAGCTGAAAAGGGGATGATGTTATGTGACTCCGCTTTGAAACTCCATTCCATTAATCACAACAGATATACAATGGACGGTTATTAGGGACTAAGATCTGTTGGTCATTTTCATAAAACATGATGGAAGCAAAGTCTTCTTTGATGGCTCTTCGAACGAAGCCGCTTACTAAGACACATTCTTCACCATTTTCTTCCGCCAAGTGGATGATTGCTTTAGTAACTTGAAACCGAGTGGAAGGGGAGAGTCCAAATTAGTCGAAGAACCATTTGGATTTGGTGGAGTTTTGGAGGGCAGTGGCTCTTCGATCTTCGAAGTTGGGGTAGAGCTGCGAGTTTGGTTCAGGGATTTCGCATACGACTATCTCCTCGTGCTCCACATTATGAGAGAGCATAAGTACTGCCTTGCCATTGCCCCCATGATATGGCAAGGGATTAGCGTGAACATTCTTCAATGCGGGGAGTTCAAGGGCCTCCTTTTTCATCATCCTTTCTCCTGCGTAGTGTAGCGCCCAACAATCATTCATGGAGTGTTTTACCATGCAGTGGAACGCACAGTAGTTTGATTTCCCCTGATCCCTATTGGAAGGGGGCCTTTGGATTTTAGAAAATTTGATTTTCCCATCCGCCACCCATACTTTCAACAATACGATGGCCTCTTCAATGCTAACTGCCAACAGAGGGGGTGGGTGTCTGTCATCAAATCGTTCTATCTTGGTTCCTCTAGGTGTGCGCGGAGCGGAAACTTTTGTTACATATAAGGAATAGGATTGGTGCGTTGTGTTCCTTTAAGATGAGGCAGGGAGAGCGCGTAGTGGTGCAGGCACGCGATAAGAACTTTTCACGATGTTGCTGAGATTTCGAGCTGTTATACACAAGCTGAAAAAGTTGGTGAATAAGTGGTTGATGAGGCGAACTTTGTATTGTGGGGTCATCCCTTCGATACAAATTTCTACCAAACAATATTCTAAGATGGGGTCTTGCACGTTAACGACTTTTTCTCGAAAACAACGAGCATAGGACAAAAGATTTTCTTTCTCCTTGGGTTTCCTTGATAAGGTGAAAGGCTGTAAGCAATTCTTCCACATAGAACAACTTGGTGTGGAACTTGCTCATCAAGTCTTTCCAAGAAATGACCAATCCAGAAGCCAAGTTGGAGTACCAAGTGTAAGCTGTGTCGATGAAGGACTTTGAGAATTTTCTCAAACGAAGATTCTTGTTTAAGCTGTGGGTGCCAAGGGAGTCCATGAAACGGATGATATGCTCCCTCGCGTTTGCTTTCTTTCCATCGAATAGGGTGAACTTGGGGACAACGTAGCCCCCAGGATAGGGCATGTTGGCCACCTCAGCGGGGTAAGGAGAGTGAAGGTCTAGTTCTGGTGTGGATAGTGATCCTACTCTCTCTTGTTCAAAGACGGCGCGGATGTGCTCTCTTAGTTTAAAAGTGGTGAACAGGTCAGCAGGTAAAGCAGGGGTCGCTGCGAACGCTACCTCCGCGGTGGTAGCTGCCAAAGGAGCCTGTGAGTTCTGAGCCGCAGGTTCCTCAAGGGAGGAACTTCTTTGAGTAGTGTTGTGTTGGAGTGGCTGTCGGTAGGTGCCAAATTAACTTCGGAGCCATCCTATGCGGTAGGCTCAAGATCAGAGTCAATTTGGACCAAGGGCAACCCGGAGCACGACTGGGGGCGTGGTACCCCCTAGCTTTGTTGCCAAGCTAAAATGATGTCAAGAGTTTGTTTTATGGTTGCAACAGTGTCAACCATAGTTTGGAATTGTTCTGGATCTACCTCCATGTTATCAAAAGTGGAGGGCAAGTCAGTAGAGTCAAGAGGATGTTGGTTTGTCTGCTCAGTGAGTTTAAGGGCACCTTGAGGGAGGTTGCCTTGAGATACAATGGTACTAATCATGAAAGTATTACTCCACTTAGATGAATAGAGAATAACGTTTCTTCACTTGATGGTGACAGCAGTTAGTAAAGTAATCATGAAAGTATTACTCCAATTAGATAAGTGGAGAATAAAGTTTCTCCAGTTGATAAGTGAGATAATTATCTTCACCTAAATGATAATGAAAGTTAACCCACTAAATTAGTGGAGAATAAAGAATTAATAAAGTACTAGACCTACTTCCTTTCTTTCATCCTATAAACAGTACATGTAGATGAGAGGGTTTGAATGCAAGCCTAAACATAATGAAGAGAGAAGAGTAGAGGTTACGAAGCTGCTATTGAAGATCAACTTCCAATCTTTATAAGAGAAATTCCAAGCAATAAGCACTTGAGGTGAGTAATGGTGTATTTAGGGTAAAACGTATATATTTCTAATACAAATGTTCTTTTTCTACAAATTATATTTGAATAATATGTTTTCAAAGCAAATGATTTAAACAATCCATTTTCCAAGCAAATGATTTAAACAATCCATTTTCCAAGCAAATGATTTAAACAATACGTTTTCAAAGCAAATGATAATATGTCTATGATACTCTACAAAAATAATTATTATATTTTGATGTTACACCTTGCATTATTCTATCAAGAAAATTCATAGATTAAGTTTTGTATACAATGAATAAGATTTGAAAGCTATATGTGTCATACTCGAAGATCCAACATTGGGGGACTTAAAATAAGCCGAAAGTTTGATATGATTAAGAAGACGTTCCTCACGAATTTTTGTCGTTCTATTACGCATCACTAATGCATACGTTTTGTTACGGATTTTTTATTTAGCCGAGATCATGAATACATTATGAATTTTATATATAATGTTGATATTTAGATGCTTTTACAAGTATAAAACTAAATTAACATCTTTTGAAAGGTATGCTTATGTATGTTTAGTATATGAATATCTCTTTTACTTGTTTTAAGGTCTTATGTAAATGGTATTTATGTCAGATGTAAATCAAGCCCATGGTATATTTTGATGTTTTAATTATTCTATTATTCACTCGGCTTGTAGCTCATGTTTTATTAAACATTTTCAGATAACCAAGATTGAGAACTTAAGTTTGAAAAATTGTTGGCTAAGCTATCTATCTGTGAATGTTATGAAGACTCAAGTTATATTTTGATTTATGATAAGTTTAAACTAGTAGATTTGTCTAGATTTGTGTTAAAACTATGGTTGTATAATAAAATTACATTACGATAGTGACATAGGTATTTGCTTTATATTTACTAATACATAAAAAAGTGAATCATGCTTCCGCATTATATCAAATGTAGTTGATCAGTCTTTTGGTTTAGTTCGGTCTTTGGTAGCTAAGCTACCGGCCGGTTATGATTTCTAATCTGCACAACGTGAGTTTGGGGTCATGACACTAAACTCAGACATCTTGGGTTTTACTTTTGCTAGAGAATCCAGGCTTAACGGATAATTGCGGTTTGTATGTGATTGCAGGCATTCACGGTTTACATTGCTGGGTTTGTCCAATGTACATCAATGCAGGCATCCACGGTTTACATCTTAATTCTAATGGTATAATTTATATAAGTCTACCTCTAGTGTACCATATTTTAGAACATGTGGTGTACCACATTCCCGTTCTATACACCTAAACGATCTGGGTTCAAAGTAACATCGCTCCAACTACACTTAAAATGAAGCAAACCCAAGGAAAAGATGTAGAACAACTAGCAAGGAAATTTGAAAATCGTTGCCTTAAACTCGTGTACTATTTATTGTTTATCATATGTAGAGGTAACAAAGCTTCTTGGAAAATAAAAACTAAGTTTTGAGGAAATCAGTATTCTGCATGCAGCCAACAGGCAGCAGTATAAACACTCTATAGAACTCTAACCCTGTAAGGAATTAAGACATGCAGTAGGTCCTGAGAACATAAAGACCTATAACGGAAGTATAGGACAAGTTATTGCTTCACATTAGGGTAATGGTAATGGGACTGGAGGATATGGAGGGCGTTAGAAGTTCACATACGACCTTACTTGGATTAAATAATATACATAGATGAAACCAGGTGAACTCCTTAGGTTATTCTATGAAAATAGTAAGAAAGATAAAGTTGATTAAAAAATATTCTATTAGTAACTCCATAACAATTTCCATCACCTACCTCACCTCACCGATCACCTGAGAGACAAAACCACAGTTTTGCAATCGTCGACACAAAGGGCGGTCACTTGAAGGCATTACAACATCTGTTTCTAGTCCCAATGGATCATCAGAAGCCCTTGAGTGATACAGCTCTGGATCAAGTGCCTCACAGTACAAGTCTAATAGCGTAATTTTATGACTTTTTCCAGCTTCGTACAGGCACTGCAACAAAGTTCATCTGTCAAGAAAAAGAAATACTTTCGATGACACATGTCGTCTATGAATTTAGCTCAAACGCAGGTCGGCATAAACACAATTGCCTCAGGGGGAGGGTGATGGGAGCAATAAATTGCAACCTAGAGTGAAGATCAATGATAACAAAGCAATAAGGATCTTGAAGTTTTACATTTTATGGAGTGGAAATGATGGAACAAATATTTTGCATAAATAACAACCAGGAACATATAAAAAAAACAATGCTTCTAACTCCAACAAAGACCGCGAAAAATTTGAAGACATTAAATTTAAGATACATAAAACATAGTAAACAAAGATACTGCACTCAAGTTCCAGCAACTCGAATTGCTAAATGACATAAAGAAAACACACCGACAAGGACTGAAATATCCACCTTTTCTTCCTCTTGAATGGTGTCTACACAAATGCTCATGTCAACAGGCAAACAAAGCACATGGCAGTCACTTCAAAATGACCACAAGGTTCGTAGCTAAGAGATAATATACAATTTCGTCAACTTCACTAGTGAGCATATAAAAAAGATAAAATCCCCAGCTTCCAACCTCCATTATTGACGAGCCCCTCCTGTTGCATAATTTATAATTTTTTAACTTTGTATTAATAGAAACATTTTTAACTCATCCAATATAAAATAAAACAAAATTCCAAGCTTTTGAACTCCTATTATACAATTAAAATTTTCTATCAATCTAAATTTAGTTTCCCGAATAGCATTCACAGCTCTTAGCTTTCTCCTTAATTTATTATGGTAGTCTAATAAATTATCCTGGTCCACAAAATGTCTTCTTCAGACTTCAAATAAGTATCCCTTATATCCACATTTTTTTTAGAAATATTCCATAGGAGTCTTCAAATCCTATGCTACAAATTAAACCATCAATCCGAAAACTCCTAATACATAACTATGTTACCCAGACTCTTCTAAATATGTGAAATACCCGTGTTGGAAGCTCGACACTCGACACTAGTTGGACATGCATCAAACAAAGATGTATAACTAATTGAGTTTACTATAAAACTAAGTATAGGACTTTCATTTTAGGTATGAATTCTATATTTTAGCTTGCTATTTTACCCTAAAAAAACAAAAGAAGTATCTAAAAAATATAAAATCTAGCCATGTCCCAATGTCCTTGGACATAAGAATTAGATAAATTTGACACTTGAATACGTACCCGCACCCGACACCCGTACCTGAGTCCAAGTAATATAGATGCATAATGAGTCATGACTTTTTCTTTTTATTGAGGATGGGACTTAACGCAACGATAAGGTTGCTTCATTGTGACCTGGTTGTCTACTTCTCACAAGTTCAAAACATGAGAACAACCTATCCACACACAGGGTAAGGTTGCGTACATCTGGCCCCTCCTAGAAACCGTTGTGGCCGAAGTCTCATGAACTGAGTTACCCTTTTGAAAAGTTATGCAAAATGACATCATTTTTTTTTCTTTCTAACAAGTAAAATAAGATTAATAAGGAAGAAAATGGTATCCAATAAGCCTGACCAGAAAGGCATGCCTCAAAGTAAATCCTTGAATGACTTGTTAAGTACATTGGTAGACCTTGAAGATCTAATGAGATACAGATTCAGAAAGAGTTTTTCCACCTTCATCCCTCAACTTTCTCACATATTTTTCGACAACTAACAGTATCTTATATTTCATTTTGGCCTGTCTTACACGTCTTGAGTGTTCAACTGATCATGATATTCTACCAATGTTTCAAAAGTTTCATACAATAGTTGCACAAGAGTATTTCCTAATTCCTTCATATAATTATCCGTGGGGCAATGATCAGGCCCCTCTGCCCTCCAGAGCAATGGCACGGCCATGCAGACTACTCCCATCAGCAAATAAGAATAATAGAAATATACAATAGGTAACAAACTAACAAAGCAATCAAGTTTGCAACCAATGATTTCATGAAAATCATGAGTATAAAAGAAATACTCTATATAAAAGCAGGCTACCGTCATTGTAGTTGGGACAAGTGGCTCACTTTTAGTCGCCTAAAGTTTTGGTTAAAAACTTTCCTTCTAAGAAAAGATTGGAAATTATTTGAGCAGTCTCTTTAGTTCATGTATTTTACGGCATTTGTTTAGATAAAGAAGTGATATTTGTATCTATATAAATGTCTGTGACTTACTGGTTCTATGTTTTTATCTATGTAAAATTCATGCCAATATACGTTGTATTTCTAAGATTCAGATGAAAGGAGACTTCATAATCTTCTCAACCATTTCAGTTGTAAATCTGAATGTATGAGTTTGTATTAATTATAATACTTATATACAAAGTCACCATAAATACTAACAATTAACTCCTCCTCCTTATTGATATCAACAATACATTAACCTCGTCCTTCATTACTCTCATTATGCTAACTATTAATATTCGTTTTATATAGAAGATTATATAGAAATACATAGAACAAATGAGTATACTAATATTTAGTTTAAAATAGCATAGATGTATAGATGAATGCACAATTAAATTACATAAAAAAATAAAAATACATCAAAAACTATTATATTTATTTTATATGTAAACTGAGTACAATAAAAATAATAGACCAAAAAATTAGAAAACAAATCTTGGACTCGCACAGGCCTAAAACTAGTTCTACAAGAAAGTAGTAACTATATATCAAACAAGGACATCCTAAAAAGACATAGTAGAAGACGAAAAGCAATCGTACAACCGTAGCAAAAACTTTAAGTGTGTGTGTGTGTGTGTGTGTGTTGGTTAAAATAATCCAGTTCACCAAAGTAACTTTTAAAAGAAATCCTGGTCTTTCTTAGTGAAAATATCATACTCAATGGCATGGAAATTCACACATTTGAAGCCAACTTCACACAGGCCCACAATATGGGATTAGGGATTGACATTAGCCTCTTTCTCAATATAACAGTATGGCTCTGGGGAAAATTTTATAGGAGGGTTAAAAAACATTTTCTTAGTTTTCTTTTATTGGACTAAGAGCATTGATGCAGCAGCAACCAGAACGATATGACTCCTCATAAACTTTACAAGGGGATTTTGAGGCATGCACTTGGTAAATAGTTAATAAGGTATCCCTGAAAAGCCAGTAAAGACATTTGCAACTTGTCAACTAAAACGACTTTTTAACATTACATTTGCAGCAAGCACAAGGAAAAACAAAAGTAAAAAGATCATTTGGGGAAACAAGTCAAAACAAAATCTTTTATACTTCAAAATTGAAGAAGATGAAGATGACAGAGAATTTCAAAGCTATTGACAAAAAGAAAAAGAAAAACAAAAGGAATATTTTAAGGCCTCACCATAACTACAGAGCTCCATAGTTTCTGCAATCTCTTCAAATCAGACAAGCCATGAGCCAAAATTTCTCCATTTGGTTGAGCCAGTTCATTCCTTGCAATCGATTTGCAACGAAACTCAGAATTTCATCCTTTTCAATAAGGAATCATCTATAGCACTTATGGAAAAGCTATTATTCCAACATGGAAGGATATTCTTTATACCTCCTGCAAGATGGAAGATCAAAAGCCCACTTGAACACCATTTCTAACGAAAACACCATTTCTAACGAAAATACATGTGTTTCAGTCCATAAATCCTGCAATACTCAAGAATCATAGAAGAGTTAAAGCTCCAAGCACTAAAAGAAATAGCAAGTTCCCAAAGAGTCAAGCACAAGTTGTTTATGTACATCTGTATTGATATAGACATAAATATGAAATTGGCAGCTGGATGCACCATGAAAATTACAAAATAAATAGAAGATGTCAATTATGTACCTCATACAATATTCTAGTATTTCCGAATCCTGAACATGATAAGCAAAGAGAGAAGTACTCTGATTAAGCAGTGCTGCTTTCTTCAGATTATCAAAAAATAGATGCAATATACTGCAATATCCTTTCAAAAAGAGTGCATAACCATTAGAACTGTATTAACCTCCCAATGATTGAATGACACATCACTGATGTCGAAATGCCCAATTACGTGATTCATAATAATAACAAGGAAAAATGAAAGAGAAAATTTTGAAAGCATGCCGTGACTTCAAAAAGGCGTATTGAAGAGATGATTAAACTGAACAACAAGAAAAACAAAATCTTTAAAGATCCAACCATAGGAGAAGAAAGTTCAACCTGACTATCTTCATGAAATAAGCCCCCGAGTACGATGCTTAGAGGCACCGTGGAAATTTGCTGGACAATTGCCATCTGTAAGGCACTAGTAATTGCATGAGATTAGCAAGTTTTTAATAGTGATAATTTGACACACGCATGACAGGATCTGCCACCATCGTCATGGATTATAGCAATAAAATCCACACTGGATTGAATACAAACCTTCAGACCCCTAATAAATGAAGTCAATGTTCCATCCTGCCTTGTGAAATAGTTTCTCAAAAAAATTGCCACCCCGTGGCCGACACTGAAACCAGAACATTGTTTCACAATGACAGCCTCAATGATTGCATCCATTCTCTCAGCTGGGGATCCCAAAATGAACTTATGAGAGGACAGGCACCGGAGAGCATTTGAAGGAAGTAGGCTTCTTAGGGCATCAACGGTTGTTGCAACTCCAATTATTAAGATGATTGGAATCTTAAGCACCCATTCACTGTTAATAGTACAGGGGTAAGCATTTATAGGCTGGAAAGGCATGAAATATACAAGACTAACTACATTATAGTCAAATGATCCTGCACTCATTACACAGGCTAAGCAAGACATAACAAAAAATTGGGTCATCTGCTTAGCTTTGTCTATCTAATAAAACAACTCAATAGTCAATGAACGTATGATCCTTTGTAACTCAAACACAACTGACCTCCCCTCATGGAGACAAGAAACCATTTGTTTTCCCACAGACGAGCACCTGAGGATTACAACTTACATAATGGAAACCTCGTAGTTACCCTGAAATCATTTTCTAACATTTATGAGTGCAAATATATTTACTAGCAAAAGTAGGGAACAGGTTAAGCCCTGGAAAGGTGTTGGCGCACAAGCAAGCCCAATAAAGGCTGTCAGTCTGTAACATCATATTCATATGATGAACTGGGGAAGCTCTCAATACTTATTTTATTTTTCATACTTAGTAGACTTAGTTTTAATTCTCATGTTCACAAGGTTTAATAGATCATGCGCTCGATGAAAGTTTGACTCAAGGATTACACAAGCTGCCTGTCCACCATGAACCTCCTTTCTCAAGCCCAGTTGGCAGCGAGACCAGCTTTTAGTACATACCAGGTTCCATGGTGAATTATGCAAGTAAATCACAAATCATATAGTTTTGCTCAACAAAACTAGAATAAGGATGCTTCAGCAGTGAAAGGTCAGGAAAAGCATGACTAAGACATTAGATGGACGAGTTGAAACCAGAGAAGATGGAAATTAAGGGTCGGTTTGGAAATCCTAAAAAGTAATTTAAGCTGGGTACCACGTCATTCTCTTCTTTGATTCACGAGAAAAACAACACTGAGTTGTTTGAAAAAGGTTTGTTCTCTTCCTTATTTTACTTGCACACTTAGACCAACCTAGAAGTAAATGGCTTTACCTAACAAATGCCAACATAAAACCAGTATGTCATATCATCAACTGACCTAATTTGTGGGTTTCCCAGAAAGCCCATACTGGGCAGAGGATATCCCAAAGTGCCAATTTCATTAGGAGCTAATGGAAACATGGAACTAGGCTGGGATGAAAAAGTGAAAAGTGTTTATATATTGCTGTGTGATCGAAGAACAGTCAAATTATAGCCATGTACATACAACCAGTACAACACAAGCCTTGGGGCATATAATTTTGGCTGGTCAAGAAATGTCTGAATAACAAGCATAGCTAAACTGAGGATATTTAGATCAATGATCAACAGAACTTGATGAAAGAGAATAAAACAAATCCATTACTGAGACTTGAGGTAGCACCAGTTTAAACAAACAGAAAGTCATCTAGGATATTTGTTTTATAGTTTGGATATGTGCAAGATAGACCAAAGAGTATAACGAATCACACAACTCATTCCAACTGCAAGTAGCATAAGGCAACTGGATTAACATTTCACATGACAAGAACAAACTTGAGCCCCAACTATTAAACAAAAAATACGGTCATTGATGAGACCAAATGGCAAAAATTTAAGGCCATGTTAGCTGATTTGATTGGGATTGGGTTTTGCCGTTATTGAATTAGGTCCTTTCTGGCCTTGCCAACTTCTCCTTTCTATCAAAGCTTGGAAAAACTACGACTACTAGTATCAAAAAATTGTGCCTCCTTCCAGAAAACCATCTAGGACTCTCGATACTAATTTGGAAAAAAGTAAAGGTTGATTGGACCACATAATATAAAGGTCAAGACAATTCAGATAGGATGACAAGGTCTGGAAGGTTACAGTCAGCGTATGGATAACCTTTCTACTTGTAGGCAAAGAAGCAAGAACAACAAAACAAAAAAAAGTGTATGGATAAGATTTCCTACATGTAGTGCATATCCATCTAAGCTCTTAAGGTCAAGTGAATGCATTGAGGTCCATTAAAAAGCATAATGAACAAATGCAACATGACAATGGAACCACAAATTACCAATACATCCCGCGACTTATGCAGCACCAGTCAAGGAGCAAACAAACTCCTATTATTAAAGGGATTTATGTCGTGTAGCTAGAGTTACAAGTGCTAAATACACCAAGACTAGGAACCGTGTATCACAATTATATAAAAACAATCAGAGGGTAAAAGATATCAAATTTGAACTTCAAAAATGCTTTACACAATGATATTAGCTCCAATGAAATGCTATATTTATGTAAAAAAGAAAAAACTTTGATGAGCTTAGATAAAGGATATTGTCTCATTACAAATCTAATATGAGTACAAAGTTGTTGCTTATTCAAACATAGTGCTGAATAGATTCCATATGGCACTAGAACTTTTATTTTTTAAACATCTAACGAGTAAAAAAAAAAAGACAGAATTAACCTTCGATGCTAGGGGATACAGGTAGTACAAAAAAATATAAATAACTAAGATCACTAATATTAAAGGGCCAAAGGAGTTACAGATAAGCAGACATATCATGACCAAATAGCAACTTCAACTCTGAGAAAAATAAATAATAGAATGATGAACATGCAAAGAATCAACTAGGGGTCCAGATGGGATTTAAGGCAAGCTTCAAGACCTCAACATGAGGATGAATTCAGACAGGACAGACCCACAGCACCTCTCCATATCATCAATAATCACAACCACTGGGTTATCATGGTTCCCTTGTTCAGTGTACCATGATCCTAAGACTGACATATCAGCCACCTGCATGAAACATGGAAAACAAGTATGATATCAAAAAGCACTTCATCTAAAGAACTGAGCTGAATTAAGGAAAATTTAGTAGCATGACTTACGTCAAGGCTAACCATTAGAAACTGTCTCAGTAAACCTCTGAGACAACCAGCAATTCCATTCTTGGCCGAGAAGTCAAATGATGAAAGGTTAGCCACATGACACCCATAAGATTTCAAATGTAGACCAAGGTCCTCAAATGTCAATAGATCATCAACCAATTCCATATTCTCTGCAAATCATCAAACAAATAAGATTCAAATTTAAAAATACGTAAAGGAAAATAAAAAGTGTGGAAATTTACGAGTATATATGCAACTATATACAAAAGGAGCACAAAATGACCCCAATGAGCCTGTTTTCTCTCCACATTAGAGATTTTCTGTCATCCAATGTATGCAGACCATAAACATAATGGGTGAATAAATATTAACAAAAAAAGTAAAAAATACTTACTAGTGAAGACCAGGCCTGTGTAAAGTTGTTTAGATAAAGGATCAGTAACAATGGGGTAGGAACGAGTGGCTTTAGCGCAATCAGGCATTCCACATGATCGAATTGCAGAGAATGACTCTTTAACCCAGTAACGTATATCATCAAATACATCGGAATTGATATTCCTCAAAACATCCTGAAATTACAAACATGAAAACAAAAAACTTCTTCAAAAATCTGATGACAACCTTTTGGGGACATGGCACGTGTGAACTGAATTCTTTTCTTTTTTATTCTCTTTTCTGTTGTTACATTTTATCAGGAGCCGAAAAGGAGAAGAAACAAAATTCGATGTGAAAAGCAGCTTCGGACGAACCTTTATGGTGGACTCAATTTTGGACCAGACGTAATGGAAAGCATCCGTTCGCAAGTGATGATAGTGGTGATCATCATCATGTTCTCCTACAAACTCAGCCTCGGACTGGTCAGAACTTTTAGGTGACGATAGGGCTAAATCTATTCTTCTTCTGGTTCTGGTTAAGGTTTTGGTTCTTCCCGTCGATTTTCTCTCAGAATGACGAGGCGACGCTTTGTGAAGAACGAAGAAGGGCTGAGAACAAAAACAACTAAATAAAATAGTACAATGGAATTCAGCAGATCGCAGTGGTAAGTTTCCAAATCTTGTTCGTCATTTTTCTTGGCCTAGTATGCTTTCTCCGGAATCAAACAGGGTGTACTGGCGTTGAGTGTGCGTAGTGCTCATGTAACATGAGAAAGAACTATGAAATGGAATATACATAGTGATGGAAGTACCTGGAGATTACGTTCTGCATTTTCGGGAGTTGTAGGCCAATCGGCTGCTGCAGATGGAGCCATTTGAGACCGAATGCCTCTAAATTTAGGGTTCCGCCTCACCTCAGCACGCCTCGTTTTCTCTCCTCTTCCCCTCTTTTTTTTTTTTTTTTTTGGCGGGAAAACGCAGCACGAGTACGAGGAATCTAGCAAGTGTGAATGCTATATATATACAGGCCATGGCTCATGGGCTTGCTAGGCCGGGCTTGCACTATAAAATTAGTGATGTATGTTGGTCCGTGCCCAGCCCATCATCAAGCCTAAACACTTCTACTCGAGCCCGGCTTGTCCAACCAGCGTAATAAAATTTTTAACTAATTATAATTTGAAATAAATAATTTACATAATAAAAAATGTATTCAATTATTGGTATGCATTTTCAACTTTAATAGCAGATCAATGGTTGAATTCTCATTGTGGTTCCTTACTTGAGATCGTATATTTTTTTGTCGCTCTTAATGTTTTTTTATTTTTTAGTACATTGGAGGGCTAAAAATCTTGAAAAAAAATAAGGTGAGTCAAACTCATAATCTCAATTATGGGTGAGAGCGCTACTACCGTTTGGGTTAACCCCTCTTCTTTGTCTCTCTTAATATTGCAAATGCATAATATAAGCGTTCGTTTCGTAAAACTGTCAACATTGTCCCTCTAGTTGGCGGGGGAGCTAGTGAACCTTGATTGCACATGCTTTTTTCTCAAGGCCAAACACAAAACTTGTTCATGGACCAACAACCTTGGAAGGTGGCTCAAAACGCCCAATGCTTATCATATTGAACCATGTCGATCAAGATCCAAATATTATGTATTGTCATTATTCTGTTCATTTTTTTTTTTTTTTACCCCTACAAGTTAGTGCTGGTGGTTTCGATTTCCAGTAAACCAATAATTTTATGCAAGGGACATTCAATATATTTCAACCAAAATGGAGTGTGTTATGAATTTTACACTGTTTAAAATGATTAATTTGAAATTAGGAGAAGTAAAATCACTACATTTTAGGAGAAAGAAAATGTGTGGTTAAAGGAGGAGTGAACGGAGAGGCAATTAATAAAAAAGAGAGTAGCAAATACCTAGTTTGTTATTTTGGGAGAGTAACAATACAATTATCTTACTAATATAAAAAGTGACTTATGTTATGAAAGAGTAGAATGGTAGATGACACGTGATTTGCAACCTATCACTATTGGTTGCCTATATAAATGGAAGAGGAAAGAGAGAAAGGGGAGCAGAGAAAGAAAATGAAGAGAGAAAATAGAGAATGAAAAGAGAGAGAAATAAAAGAAGAGAAAGAAGAAGAGAAAAAGAGAATAAAGAAAAAACAAAGAGTGCAGGTAAACTATTTAAATTTCTGTTGTTTTTATATTTTGTCTTATGAAATAAATACATGCTTGGATGATCAAGAAAATTTATCCTCATAGTTCTAGAATAACTATTTAATTATTATTTTACAGTTTTAGAATAACTAGTTTTCTTATATATTGTGTTTGAATATTTTGCTTGCTTATTCATTTAGTTTTATGACACGTTATCAGCACGATACTTTAAGTGCTTTGTGTTCTTCTTTCATTTTATGTGTAATTTATCTTCATTTTGACTTCTTTACTATTCACTCAATTCGCATGAATAGTATGAACAGTAATTCAACTGTTAAAATGAATAGTATTTATTTCAACACTTTGTTGCTTTATTTCTCTCAAATCTTTCATATTTTGCCTATGATAGGTATAAATCTGGAATCCTGATTTCAATACCTTTCGATAGACATATGACTTGACTATATTTTGATGTCTAGATTGAAAGTTATAATGGAGATAAAAATAGTGATATTATATATATATGTATATATATCGATCGGATGAACTCTACTATTCATAAACAGTGATAAATAGTAATTACATAGTAATATATAATAAACATTATGTAATCAATACGTAACTTGTCTTGAATTATTTGAACAAGTCACATTTCTCATTCTAGAATATAAGTGTATTAAGTTTTTACATTAGGCCAACATATCCCTCACTTCACCCCACTTAAAAGGTGTTTCTGGTATTGGGCATCATAATAATCACATGAGTCACGCATAAGGCTTTTTAGGCCAACATAGTAACCATGAAGACCACGCATAGGCTCTTTAGGCCAATCATGAGAGCTAGGCTCAGTCATTAAGAGCTACACTCAGTCATTAGCAACATAGAGTGCTTTAAGCCAATCACGAGAGCATGACTCAATCATGAGACTAGGCTTAGTCATTAAGAGCTACGCTCAGTCATTAGCAACAAGAGTACTTTAGGCCAATCACGATAATTAGGCTCAGTTATAATAACCGTAAAGGTCACACATAGACTTTTAAGTCAATCATAAAAGCTATGCTCAGTTATAGTAACCATAAAGGTTACATGTAGACTTTTAAGCCAAGGGATGTCTCCCAACATGGCGATAGATTATTTCGTATCCCCTACCGTATGACCATCATTGCTAGTTTAGGGTCTTGCCACGAAAGACCTTACATGTCGATAGTTTATTTCACGTTCTCATCCTATGACTATTGGGCTAGATTAAAGTCTCGCCACGAAAAGACCTTGAGTTAGAGTTGTACATTAGGAATCTTACATCTACTTTATGTAAACGTTCTAGTCCAGGGGTTGTAATTCATATCATAAGTAAGGTTTGTATGTAATTCAAAGTATGACATTTATACTTTAAACATAATCATTGATGCATTAAAATAAATGGAAAGAAATGCATGAAATATAATTAAACTTGAAAGTATTTGGAGAGTAATAGGTTTTACTAATGGCATATCGTTACTCACCTCTATCCAACTGAATAGGTGTTAAGTAAGGTGCTCCTACACATAATTCACATAGAAGCATGGAACATCAATACACGATTCTAAGGCAAAGTAATAACGCATAAACCGAAACTCTCACAAACTCTCACAATACTTCCAGGGTCCAAAGATTAACCCAAGAAGACCACAATAACTCAAAATGAAACACTTTAAACAAGTAAATCGAAGGGATCTAGGGTTTTAGGAACCCAAGCCCTAACTTGCATAAATTCATGATTTTCAATCTTAAACTCTCAAATCCTTCAATAGGGCTTGCAATACTATAGGTTTAGATAATTTAGGACTCAAAGAAGTCCCCTAAAACAACCCCACAACACAACCCAACAAGATAGATACATATGCATACATAATTTGTAAAGAGAGAAATGAAACCTTACATTTCTTCAAGCTTTTTCAAGTCTTCCAATGGCTTCTATTGGCTTGGGTTAAGGCTCTCTAAGCTCCCTCTCTTCCTTCAATCTTCTTCTTCCTCTTTCTCTTCTCCTCTTCTTCTCTTTTCCCTCTCTTCTCTCTCAACCGGTTATGTTGGTGTGTTTGTGGGTGTGTGTGTGTGTATAAGGATGATACACATGAGAATTATTCCTATGTGTCTCACTCCATGGGCTTAAGTTACAACATAAACTCTTATTGATCATTTTTTACCAAAATGATGTAATAACTAACATTAAACTGTGCAAACACTAGAAATTCACATTAATTTAAATAAATAGAGGTTCGGGATATTACACCACTCCCATCTCCAGCTCACTCTCAAGTCTAATGACTCTAATTTTTAAATTATTTTTGTCTCCCTCTCCTGCACTGATTCTGATCGTTCTTTGAATTTTAGCTCTAGCATAGAAATCTAAGACAAATCATAGTGTTGTCTGAACTTTGAAGGTGAGTCGCATTCTTATCTAGCATTTATTTATCTTTCTAGAATGATTTTTTTATTCTGTTCATGGATGATTGATTTTTGTTCTCTTTTTTTTCATGATTTATGCACATTCTTTTTTGTTCTTGAGGTTATTTCTACGTTTTTCTTAGGTCTTTTTTTCATTGAAGTTTGATTTTTGTTTGAGATTTCATTTTCGTGAATTGATTTAAGGGTTTTCTTTGGTTTCATGGTTTTTGCTCCCTTTTTTTTTTTTTTTTTTTTACTCTTGAGATAAATTTTTATGTTTTTCTTATATTTTATATTCATGGATGTTGTTTTTTGTTGCTTGTTTGTGGGTTTCTTCGTTTTCTTCGTGTTTTCTGCTATGTTTGTTTTGCTCTTGAGGTCATCTCTACGTTTATCTTATAACATTTTTCTATGAAAGTTTGATTTTTGTTGAGAGATTTTGTTTTTATGGTGCAGTGATTACTGATCGTCTTTTTTTCCCCTTTGAAGTCATCTTTGCGAGTTTCTTTTTTTCGTTCTTTCATGGATGTTTTGATTGGTGTTAGAGATTTAATTTTCGTTCACTTGAGAGTTTCACATTTGCAGTTTTTTTTAGTTTTTCTTGTATTTTCGGCAGGGTTTGGAGGCAATTTTTTTTATTTTTTAGGATTTGGATTGGGTTTTTTTCGGGGTTTTTGTTGTTTTTTTTTCTTTTTCTTGTTATGAAGGTGATTTCTACGTTGTTGTTCGTATTTTCTTGATTGGGTATTGCATTTTGAGTGAGAGATTTGGTTTCTACTAACTAAAATATGAAAGAATATCGACTTATTCTTTCTGTTTTTCTAACTAAAATTGCCTTGATCCATACCTGAAAAGAAGTCGATCAAGAAGTTCAGTAAATGTTAACAAATCCTGAAGCTTTAAAATGTTTATCTATCTAGAAAACTATAACTTAATTTCTCACAACTTTTGGTTTGAATTTAAATTTTATTTTCTTATAATAATACTCAGTCATTATACTAATTACATTTCTTGTGAAGCCCCTATTGGGTTACTTGCTGACATGTCAAGGGTATCCTATTCTTTTTTACAATTTTATTAGAAAGATAAGTGTATTCAATAACCACATCCCTCTCTCCTATGTATTCTTTCCTTTAACCATAGGATGAGTTTAGTTATTTGTGTAGCAATATATATTTTTTTAATCATTTTCTCTTTCTGGATTCTTCACTTTAATGTTCATCGACTTACTATAATGTCTCTCAGGTGGTAGTTGTGAGTTTTCCTTGGAATCTTTTTTTTTTTTGTCGGCCTGTTCTTTGATGAACTATATTTTTATTGTGCATGAACTCAGCATTTGTTCAAAAATTTTAGTATTATTTAAGATGTTTTTCTGGTGAGGGAGCCAGGCATGGGTATCTCTCCTAATGGTGACATGCTTCTGGTAGCCTATAAATGCACAGAAAATTAAAATTTAAAGGACCCTCCTTAACTTCGAATAGTGGAAAATATAGAAAACAAAAAACAGTGACAGTATTTTACATATATATCCATGTCATCTATTACCATGTGCAGATTATGATTTCTTTGCAATGCCTATTTGTTGGATTTTTTTATTTTTATATTTTTTAGTTTGTTTGTTTGCCGAGTAAAAAATGGCGTGTAAAGGAAAAAGGGAGAAAAAAAACAACTGATGTTAGGTTACTCATTATTTAGTGAAGACAAACTCTTTAGATTGCTTGAGCACATATGATTGGGTTGAGATTAGAATTAACTAGACATAAGTTTGGTTTTCCCATATGCGTGTTTGCAATACTGACATGGATTGTTTGGTTACAGGAAAGTAAATGCATGCCAAAAAAATGTTAAAAAAGCTTACTTATAAAAATAAAAAAAAAGAAGAAGAAGAAAAAGAACAGAAAGCCGATATTATCTATTCGTAGTTAATTCATAAAACTTCTTTAATTTACAGCAGTACTTCAATTACTTTAAATTGTAACTATACGTTAAATTGTATGATCTGTGTCTATTATTCTTTAATTTTTATGTTTTGGTAGTTGTAGCTTACTATCGAGAGTGATAATTTTAATCTTCAGGTTGGTGTTGTGGTGTTACTTATATTTGTTATTCTTGTCTTACTCACACGGGGTTTATGTATTTTTTATCATCTTTGGTAAGTCCAAATCCTTGTGGTTTTATTTCTATTATTGGTTGAGCTTGCTAATGGTGAATATTAGTTTATTTATTGTTATGTGTTAACAAGTATGTACCTTGTGTCTCTATATTTTTTTTCATTATTGCTATGAATTAACAAGTTATTTATCTAATGAACATGAACATGGTTGATTCTTTCTAGATAGCAACTGGTCTCATGAACATGGTTGATTCTTGATTGCCTATGCTACCTCACAACAGGTAATTATTTATCTAATTATTTTTTCCCTTATAAGCTAATTGAGACAATTAAATCTGAGCATAAACCTTTCTAATGTAATGAAATAAAATAGCATTATTTGCTTAATAAGCTGTAAGTAATTTTGTGTTTTATCTTTTACGTTCAGTTTGTGTGGAATTGAAAATTTTATCATCTGCGTACAAGCATCATCTCACCGGTCAATATTCGTTCCTTTATTCAACTTATGGTAAGTAAGACAGTCATAGGTGATAGAAGTAAATAATTTATTTATTATTTCTTAATGTATGAAATTCTAATTAATCTGTCTTCTTCGTTTTGAATTTTTTCCAACCTTTCCATACACTGGGTATTCACGAGAAACCATGTATGCCATGGTCTAAATTTGTTGGTCTTTGCAAATTAATCCAATTCTGCTTGCAAATTTCATTAAACTTGTAAGTTAAATTAAATGATGTTATTGCAGGACTATTATCCATAGTGATCAATAATTCTCACTTTACTACACCAACGGGACAAACTTGCTCAGTTGGAATTTGCCTTAATTTCTAGTTATTCCATGTTCAGGGTTGTCAAAAAACCAAGTTCATGATTTTGGTGGTCAATACCCCCAAAATGGTTTCGTACACAGTTTCCTATACTCTATAGCTCTACAGGCATCTTGACACTTCCTTCAAAAATAGTGATCACGTAATTTCAGGCAATTTCTTGCCCTCAAATTCATATTAAGTGTTTAGAAAATCTTACTTATTATCTGTTGGAAATTGTTGACTCAATAATGATTTTTGATAGAATGCAAATCGTGGCACGAATGGCAATAGCAGCAAGGGTGGCTGGAATGAGGACTACTACTTCTCTAGGTCTCTTAAGTTGTTTTATACAATGTAATTTCTATGCTTTTGGAGCATTTACTTCCTGGTTAATTCTTTAATTTGTAGGTCAAACCATTAGCCTAAAATGTCTTCTCTATGACTTTTGTATTGGCATTCTTGATTGATTTTTCATTGTAGTATTTTCAAATGATATGCTATGAGAGGATACTGTAATTTAGTATTACATTTTTAAATTATTTATGAGATTTTTAAATCCTATGTTGTGTGTATACTGCACAGGTTAATATTGCATTCTAGATTATTTATAGGGTTTTTTTTTTAACTTATACCAAAGATTAAAAAGTGTTTTTCCTTTCTTATAAGTGAGGCATTATATTTTTCATTCAATACATTATCAGAATTTTTCAAACAATCTCTTAATACAAGACAACTAGCCCTGGCACCTTCCAGTAGTGTTTACATAAAACCATAACTCATCTCCCATGCAAAGTGTGTGGATATATAGTCTTGGAGAAATTGTGCCTTGTGTATAGTTGGGAATTAGACCAAGGAACATTCTACAATCAAATCTATGACCGCCACAGCATCGTTGAACTCATAAGCCTTTCCTGTGCTTCCGTTAATTAAGTGGACGTAAGAAACAGAACAAAACACACTGTCCGCGCATCTAAAAAAAATTACTGAAGGGCAAAGGAAATCCTCGACATAAATAAGAAGGGAAATTCAATACAATACAAAGTACCTATCCGTATATATATATATATATAGAGAGAGAGAGAGAGAGAGAGAGAGAGATAAGTGGTCCATGGAGGATGAATAATGCTCGATACCTCACCTCAGACTCAGAGTCCCCATGCAATGATACAAAACCCCAAAAGCAGGAAAAGACTTGGACCCCACAGGCATCGGCTTTTTTTACTTTTGCAATTGTTGTATGTGTGAGAGATCCCCACCAACGAATGTCACCTGCATTCCGGCAGCCAGCCGGTAACTTACACAGTGATCTACCGGGTGTTGGTGGTTTAGTAGGTAGTTCGGGCCTTTTTGGGGCCGGTAACAGCCAAGCCCATCGCGTACTGTGATTACGAGCTGTCAGGTGGAAGGGTAGCAGCGAGTGCGGCTGGGGACAAAAAGATAAGGGACGTTGAAAGGATCAATTAAAGTATATATCACCATTATTATCAGTACTGTTAGATTACAAAGGGGAATCTTTTACAAGTGGCTTATAAAAGCAGCAACCATATATATATATACATGTATGTATGTATATTTACGCTCCTAATAAGCTGGCAATGCCTGTGCAACCTTTTTCGCGGGAATCATTCATCAGTTGCACTGGCACGACACTAGTTTGGAAGTGAAATTTAAGTTGGTTTAATACCTTAATTATTGTGGTTACTGGAAATGGATCAATCAGTATTCAATAAAAAATTAAACTAAATAATTACAATTTACGCTCCTAGTCCTTATCACTGCAGGTTTCATTTCACATTTGGTTCGTCACCAATCTACCAGCATTGTTAAATTGTTATAGTACATGCAATTAACTATAACTGAATATTTGCCCAGGTAATATTCTTCCCTTGATTATCACACTAGCTAGCCGTTTGCAAGGGGACAATTAATATATATATATATAATTGTCACGGAGGAAGGCAAAGTGAATTCTAACCCACCCAGGGACAAAGCTACGATTTTGTTTTGGAGGTGCCGAATTTTTGAAACTGACATTTTTGCCAATTGGTATATTTATTATATTTTAAATTTTTTTGTATATATTTCTAAATTAAAACATATATAATTTATTATGATGTAAGACAATTTTTCTACATGAAAAATAAGCCTATTTTTTATTTAGCCTCAACAAAATATAAAAATAGACAAATTAATTATTTCTTAGTACCTTTCAACTTAATTATTTATTAAAGTGAAACTCAATATTTTTTGATATCATGAAAATCATCTATGATTAATACTATACTAAACTTCAATACCAATTCATTTTTAATGTACATATATGTGTATGTATTTTTTAAGAAATTTTTAATTATTATACAATATATATACATATATATACACATTTGTTTTATAAGTAAGATCCACATCAAAAAATAGTAAACAATTGATTTTATTAGGTTAGGATGTACAAAACAAATTGATAAAACCTATAATCTACTACAAAAACTTTGATGTTTTATTAAATTAGAACGTATAGAAAAATGGTAAAACTAGAATCTACTACGCAAAGTTTTGATATTTTATTAAGTTAGGAACTTAAGAAGGATTTTAAATTATAGGAGGTTAGGGTTTTAAGAAAAATTTTAAAATCGTGGGAGTGTTAGTTGAATAATTTTTTCACTAAGACACTATACATGTATGTTACATATAGAAGGGTTAAACAAAAAGTAAGGGGTGCCGTGACACCTCTGACCTTCTTAATAGCTCCGTCACTGGACTCATTGTAATTGTATGTTTCATTTTTGTAGAAGGGAAAGAGAAAGGAAAAAGGAAAAGGAAGATAAATGAAATGAGAGAGAATATGAAAGAAAAAGTAATTTGTTCCTTTGTTTGATTTTGTCAAAAAAAATGAGAGGAAATTAAAAAAAAAATCACTTTTCATTATTTGAAATTGAAAGGAAAGAGAAAATAAAACAATAAAATAACTATTTAAAATAAAAAGAGAGACAAGAAAGGAAAGAACAAAAGAAAAGACAGGAAGGAAATTTTCCTAAATTAAAAATCAAACAATTTTTCTTTTTTTTTTTTTCTTTCTTTCCACCAGTAACAAAGAGAGTCTAAAATTCTTGTACCAATGGTCGTGAGGTCTTGTGTCCTTGAAGGTGAGTGGCGTTTGGGGGCGAAGGCTTTTCTATTTTGCCTACGATTTTGTAGGTGGCCCAGAACAGCATCCATTACCAAACACATAAAAAAAATCTAGGATAACATCTCCTCTGCACACCAGGATATTAGCCCGTTCCGTTCGTCCTGATGCCTTGTGTGTCCAAACCATAATGTGATAAAATAAATTTCTCCAGGCTAATTCTTGAAAGAACCAGTCTTTAATTGCAGAGTGCTATTTATGATCATTTCCTTTACAGAACGAATATTTATTATATTTGTTATGCATTTTGTCTCCATAAAATATTTGAAGCCCCCGGGCCATTTTTCTTTTCTTTTTTTTATTATTTTTTTATGACATATATAATGTGTCCAAGGTAAACTCCTTCGAACTCATTATAGCGAGCGAACTCTCTCATAGTTTAACTAATACCCACAATTCATTAGTCGTGGTCGTCGGTAATACACGAATAATCTAAGCAAGAAACTACTCTCAAAATATCTTACATCAATTTTAGTTTCCTCTTAATGATACTTCATGCAGTGCAAATGACTCCAATTTGAGTGAAATTGGTATTGCACAAGTTGTAATTCAAACTTTATGTTTCTTTTCAACTCAACATGCCGGTTAGAAGGTTTGACATACTTACCTAAATTTAAGAATTGAAAAGTTTTTACTGTGACAATAGTGAATGCCTTAATCTCTCAAAAAAAAAAAAATAAACTAGTTTTTTTAAGAATTAAGAAACACAATGGTTAACAAAAAAACTTAGTATTAACAGGTGAGTCAAACCAGTTGACATAAGTCACATAAAGCCCAGTCCGTAACCACTTGGAATTTGACCTAAAAGAAATATAAATGTATACGGGGCCTTGTCCAACTACTTATACATCATAAAAGTCTCTGGTGGGTCTCGAAACCACAGTAATCAATTTTGTGTTGACCATCAAGGAAATGCAACTAGAAAGAAATCCCGTTTTGACAGGTTTGGAGGAGCTCATCCTATAAATTTTGGAATTGTCATTAATAAAGACATAAATATCAGGAAAGTTTGGTCGCTAGTATTTATGTATATAATTTATCTATACAATGACGAGAGAAGTGACGCTACCGTTCATGATTGAAATTATAGATTTAATTAACCTTTTTACGAAATTTGAATTAAAACAAATGTCATTGACACCACGTCCTGAAATAACTTTTGTACAAAATTTGTAAAAGAATCTAATTTTCCTTTTGTCTTTTCTATATCTTGTAATGGATAATTAGCCCTTAATGCATATATTATTCAATAAAAATGAATGGGAAACTTGTGGCCGTGATACTGCCCCCCATTTCCGAACACATACTACAAACAGCACCACACCCACAAGACCCAACAGTTCCTTTGCAGAGACAGAGCGACACAGACACAGCGACACACCCCCACACCTCTCTCTCTCTCTCTTTCTCACAGTATTGCTGCCTCCAAAAACTTCCTCTGAAAAACTTTGGCACAGCTTCCGCTGAGCTTAGGCCCCTTCTCCCTCCTTCCACCCGCGCACCCTTCTCGGCATAAGTATATGTATGTATGTGTAATAGCAAAAAAGTCTAATTGGAGGGGATAACAGTGCGCTCTGCGCTTGGGCTTGAGCATCGGTTATGTCTGAGCTATTGACCTTGATCGTTTGGTTCTCTGCTTTCAGTGAGGACTAAAAGAGGGTGGTGGTGGTGGTGGTTGGGTGGATATGAACAGCACGTCTATGGTGGCTGCGACATCCATGGCGGCAGGGATGAGGTCTTCGTCGTTGTCGCCGTTCACAGTGTCACAGTGGCAGGAGTTAGAGCATCAAGCTCTGATCTTTAAGTATCTGATGGCGGGATTGCCTGTCCCACCCGATCTCGTAATCCCCATTCAGAAGAGCTTCGAGTCTCTGTCTGCTAGGTTCTTTCACCATCCCACCAGTAAGCCCGGAATCTCTCTGTCTCTCTGTCTCTCTCTGTCTCTCTCTCCCTCTCTATTAACCTCTGAGAATGACTTTTTTTTGTTGTGTTTATGTCCAGTAAACTGTTTCATGAATGTTGTTTAATTTTTCTTTCAGTTCTAGTGCTTAACCATGTTCGCTTCTGTACCGTTGGTAATTAAATTAAGGATTGTTAATCTGCTGCAAATAGTGGGGATTTTACCTTTAGTTGCTGCCCTTTTTTTGTTTTGTTATGTGATAGATCAGAATAGTTCAAAATCTCTTCTTGCGCCGGAGTTTCATTAATTTCGAACGATGAGCAAATATTTTCAATGGGGCGACAATTGATATTTACCTGCCTCTGCGATTTGGTTCTTTTTCTTGTTCCCTCCTTATCTTCCACCGAACCGAACCGAACCAAACCTGAAAAGTCCATCCTTTAACTTCGATTGGCTTTGTAATTGTTGTTGCTATCAGAAGGTTTTCCTGCTAAGGCCATTGTCCTTTGGTCAGGATTTTTGGTTATCATTATTTTGTTGCCAGCAGTGAGACATCATACGGTATGGATTACTCGCAGCATAATTTTTTGCAGTGGGTTATTGTTCCTTTTATGGGAAGAAGGTGGACCCAGAGCCCGGTAGATGCAGGAGGACTGATGGCAAGAAGTGGAGGTGCTCAAAAGAAGCATACCCGGACTCCAAGTACTGTGAGCGCCATATGCACCGTGGCCGCAACCGTTCAAGAAAGCCTGTGGAATCACAAACTGTGTCGCACTCATCATCATCATCGTCGTCATCATCCACACTGACTGTCACCGGAAACAACAGCAGTGTTGGAGCTGGAAGCTTCCAGAACCTTCCTTTACACACCTTTGGTAATAACCCGGGCCCAGGTGCTGGAAGTAACCAATCCCAGCTCAACATGGAACCCATTCCATATGGGATCCCTCACAAAGATTACAGGTATTGCATTTTGCTGTTAACATAGTAGCTGTTTAGCTTCTGCAATCTTGTCTTAAGTGCTTTTTCCATAGAATATATCATTACGAGTCTCCATACTTGTTCTGTGATTGAATTGGTTGCGAAACTTTGGCAGCTGTTGTACCTGCAGCAAACCATGTTGTCTGTTGGTCCCATAAGTAAAACTGTGTGATAAGAGAAAAACGAAGGACTTATGGGATACTAAAGTATTGGATATCTCGGGGGGAACTTTTTAAGTTTTTGCAGGGTTCAGGTTCAGCTGGGCCCTGATGTCCATAAAAATGGTTGAATTCTGTTGTGTCTGTGCATAGTGCATTGGTTTTCAACAGATTTGTTTTTAGTCTGGCTCTCTACTTTTTGTTTTCTCTCTGCAATTTGCTGCAGAAATCTGATAAGCAATAGAAATTTTCTTGGGCATGCTAATTAATAGCTGATTATTCACTCCATTCAGCTTCTGTCAATAAAGGGTGGAGGGGAAGGTTAGGTTTTCTGGTTTGCAGATACTTTTTGTTTGATTATTCTCTGCTACCTTCCTTTCTAAATTTTGGGGTCTCAAAGATAGTCTCGCAAAGGTATAGATTTCTATTTATCTATTCAAGTTTTGGGCCGTGCCTTCCATTTGTTTGTTTCATTAATATCTTGATACTCTACATTTCCGTACATATTTATGTTTAGCTGTTTGTCAGGCTGAACATTTGATCTTATTCTTCTGTTGGGACTTAGAATCACTGTAACACTGCTTTTTTTTTTTTTCCCTTCATTTATTTTTTATGGAATAAGAGAAAGAGGGGAAACAACCTGGGAACTTTTCTCTCTAAAGTTGCTCAACAAAGGAAATACATGTTAATATATATATTAACATCAATTAGGGCGTAACTTCATATTACAACTTGTTCTACTATTAAAATTTAATGCCTCTCATATTCGCCTCTCTTTGCTATTGCCATTGTGTATATTTTCATCATCTTTGAGAATAATAGATTGTTGTGCTGAGATGAGAATGCTGCTTATGTAGATTAACGGATTCATGATGCTCCTTGGCTAAATCAAACTTCAAGCTCTCCTCCCCGTTTTACTTTATTTTTTGTTCTTTTTTATGTTTCACTAATGCTATGTTTGGTAGAGGGGAGAAGAAGAAAAGGAAAAATAAGAGGCTTAGATAGGAGGGAAGAAAAGAGAAGTGAAAGTAAGTTTATTTTCTTCTATTTAGTCACAAGAGAGAGAAGAGAGCAAGACAAGGGGGAAAAAACTTAACTTGTACGTTAAGTGTTTCTGGTTAAATTTAAATTTAAAATTTTCCTCCAAAATTTCTTGCATGTATTGAAGATTTTTTAAGAGGGGGAGGGAAAATTAAAAAATATATATACCTGAAATTATTTTTATTTTCTCTCCTACCACATCAACCAAACAAGAGAAAATTAATTTATTTAGAATTTTTCCTTATTTCCCTCCTACCAAACATACCATAAGGGCTTTTCATAGTTGCACAGATTTGCTACATATCCTGCTACTTCTGTTTGGATCTTAGAGTTTGTTTAGCTCCTACTTTTCTGGTGTCCGGTTTTATAATAATATAAATGTGGTCCTTTCATACTTTGCTGTTTGCGATATTGTAGGTAATAAAGGAATATGCAAACCCAATTTCTTTGTGGCTATGTTTGGCATATCTAGGAAGAATAAGGTATACAAACTGGATAGTTGTAGATGACTTTCATATAAAATGATGTGGCTGATTTAGGTTCTATCACTTTAAAGGAAAAGACCACCAATCATTCTACATAGGAACTATTTATAAAAGTTATGCATGGTCGGACCGAAAAAAAAAAATAACAGTTTGTGCTCTTGTTTTCAGAGCTGCAGAAAACTAATTACAAATCATACACCATAATGGTAAAAAGGTTTCCCCATTTGTCTTTAAAAGAAATTGTGTGAGTTATTTCATGCACGTAAGCTGGTCAAGGGAGCTTCGCTTGTCTATATCTTCAGAAAGGGTAATATGCACATCATTTAGATAAATCTGCACCTCTGCATTTAACATTGCATTTGAACACAAAAGCAAAAAGTGTAATGTGGAACCACCACCAGATCTTAATAGTAAAATGGTCATTTTTTGGAATCATGAAGTGTCTTTTCATTTAAATGAGTGTTAAGAGTGACAAGATTTGTTGAAATGCTGAAAAAGAAAAATGGATTCAGTTTTTGTGGGAAATCAAGTGTCTTATACACGCTTCATACAACATGCTCTTTTTTTTTGTTTTTCTTTTTTTTTTTCCTCCTGCTCTCATTTTTCATTTTTATTTATGTTTTGTAAATTTTTTGGGGTGTGGGGGGTTGACAGTTAAAGAACTTCAGGTGTCACCCTCATGAGAAACCCTGTTGTTATGATTTGAGCCCCCTGCCTTAATACTTTGATAGTGTACTCAAATATGCCAGGGGGCTGCTAGGCCCGTGGTAACATTGTATATTTCTGACTATGACTGTTTTACCATATCATAGACATGATCTTCTACTAATAGACGGAACTTGCAGGTATCTTCATGGACTTAAACCTGATGTGGGTGAGTATAGTTTCTTTTCTGAAGCATCAGGAAGCGATAGGGGTCTCCAAATGGATTCTTCTCCTGTCGACAATGCATGGCCAGTACTGATGCCATCTCGAGTCTCCCTATTTCCCACATCAAAAGCAAGTGACAACTCCATAATGCAGAATGATTATCCTCAACATTCATTTTTCAGCAACGATTTTGGCACTGGAGAACATGTCAAACAAGAGGGCCGGTCTCTTCGACCTTTCTTTGACGAGTGGCCAAAGAACAGGGATACTTGGTCTGGTCTTGAAGATGATAGATCCAATCAAACCTCATTCTCCACCACTCAACTCTCAATTTCCATTCCAGTGGCTTCATCTGACTTCTCCACAACAAGTTCTCGGTCTCCTCCACATGGTTAGTTTTAAATTTTAGATGCCTTTTTTTCCTGCAGATCCCCATATTTACCTGAATCCAGCTAGCTCATTAAAATGCTGGTGCAGATAGTTGAAAGAGGCATGTTTTCCCAGGGTTCCTGTGAAGCTATAGCTTAGGAGCTAGGCCAAAAAGTACGCCCTGTTGATAGGAATATGAAGTCTCACCCTTCCTGTTGGCATGTTTACTCTCTTTTTAGCTGTTGGTTTCCTGCATGTTTGTGTACAAGTACGTTTGCAAGCTCAAGTCTTTTGTGTAAAATAAAACAAACCATGGCAGTTAAATCTGAGAAATCCATAACTTTGTAGTTTGTACGCAAACAACTCCTTTTTTGTTTGGCTGTTTTTATTTTATTTTATGGTATTTGCTTCCAGGTGATTAAATCAATAAAAATGTGTTATTTTTTCGGTAGAATTTATAGCTTCATTTCTGTACTGTACATATATATATATATGCACACACGTATGTACTGATGTACATATACGCACCAAAAAGAGAGAGAATTTACATCTTCTTTCAATATTTGTGGTATTCTTCGTTGGAGAGGATGGCATCAGATTTTCATGTGATGACGGAACGTTGTACTTGTATGTTAAGTCCAGAGTTAGAGGGCGTTTGGACTTAACTTATTTAGTAATTTATGATATTTTTAAATTGTATTTGAATGAGTAATTTAAAAAAATAATTTATGATTTATAACTTGTAAATTACCAAGCCAAACACTCCTTAACGTTGTTCTGTTCTGACGGGGCTTTAGGGCCCATAGCCTTGAAGTGACCTGGGGAATGCTGAGAAAAGGGTGTACTGTTCCATGCATGTTTCAACTACTAGTGACGATCCTTCGCAGTTGCCAGTTGCCACTCAATAGTTTAGCCACACGAGGGCACTTCTACTGTCGATAGTTAGCCAAAATAAATATGATTATTGTTATTGTCAACTTTTTCCGTGATCGAATTAAGTTGAGAGGAATTCCGGCCAATAGACACCGTACGGGACTGAATAATTAATTATGAATCAGTACTCCCGGTAATTTGTCGCAAGCAACTCTAGTCTTTACAGTTAGTCTTGGACGCAAGTGGTTGCGTGGGGTTGGACCTATCTTTGAAACGGGGTTAATTCAGTTTTTTGTGACGTTCGTTCAAAGAGAGAAGTATGTTTTTGTTTTGCGTTGCCTTAAGAAAGCTTAATTACACAACCACCAGGATTTTCATATATTGTTTATAAAAATAATAAACAAAGTAAAAAAATTGTATTTGTTAGGACATGGTTGAAATTGTATTTGTTAAGACATGGTTGGTTGGAGGGCCTGGAGGCAGCTCCTTTGTTTGCTCGACTGCTAAAAAGTAAAAACTAAAGAGCAAATGCAAAATACATACATATATATATATATGTACTTGAAAATTGTTACCATTCACTTTATGAAGAGAGTAATGTTATATAAATAAAAAATTCTTTTGTATTATAAAAAACAATGTGGTTGGTTAGGTTAGATCAAAATTGTTAGTGTGTTTCATTCGGAAATGAAATTATGTAAGAAAATTGTGGTGATTTAGCATTTTCCATTTTTTTGAAGTGCATGCTAGCTTGACAATTTGCTAGAGGACAAGACCACAAGTGCTTACTCTTTCTCTATGTTGGTATTCAGGTCGTTTCTTATGCCCAAACCGGGCGCCGAATGGGTATAAATATATCTGTTAAAGAACATATATGTTTCAGTGATTGGTATTGTTTTATAATTGCCTCTTGGAAATCTATATAAATACTAAGTGCAACCAACGTTTAATATTTGATTGTCTATAATCTCTCTCCGTCTTTGCAAATATACAGACGTAGAGATTAGACTTTTGTGCTATGGAAACAAAGTATTGTTCTTCGTTGTAACAACACTAATAACTTGAAGTTAGTATATAGAATATCCTTTTTTTATTCTGGATTAAGTATTCAAGGTACGAGTTTAATCCTCTTCCGCATTCGTTTATAATTTCTTACATATTTTTACTACATAAATAATAAATGAAAAAAAAAAAGAGACAGAATAAATTGATACTGACAAATTTAATGAATAATGGCAACGTCAGTAGAAAAAAATAAAAGAATGGCAACATCAAATATAAGGAAGTACATAGAGAAGAAGAGCATTAAATTTACATTTTTTGGGTGATCTTTAGCTTTAACTTTAACTTCACTATAAATAATAACATTTCTAACCCTAGTGATTAGGGTCATTAAATATATGCTTTTTTGGATAGTACTGAGAAAAAAAGTGAAGAAACAACTACTTATTCTATTCACAAAAAGTAAAAAATTATAATAAAAAGTGCATAAAAGGGGTGCTTCTTAGTGCTGACAATGAAATGTGCACATTCGAATCGTGTCCGTGGAAAAATTACAAATTCATAGGTCCTAATTAAGGGCACATACATGATGTTTATATAATATGTGTGTAGAAAATAGCGTTGTACAATCAATAGCAAAAAAGAAAGAAAAAAAACACGTAAATTTCACATATGTGTTGCTTCCCTCTAGACCTGCGGAAATACTGCTTGTATCCTAAAGATTTAAAGTTTCCTGACTTTTTAATAATAAGATGGTACCAACTGCAATAAATAAACTTTAAGCAGGACACTACAAAACTTATAAAATATAGAGAGGGTAAATATTATAACCAAAGTAGCACCCAAAGCCAAAACAATGAGGATAATTACTTAGCAAATTTGGTTATAGAGGTTGCTAGTAATTAACTCGTTTTCAAGTTAAGCATGAATTTAAAAAAAAAATTATGCACGATAATAAAGCTTGAGGTCTTATTTTATTATTTTGGGAAAATCCCAGCTCTCTTTTTGAATGGGAGAAGTGTTACCAATAACAGCCAAAGTCACTTAATGTGTTACATCAGATGAGACTCGCTATAACTCACTTAATGTGTTACATATAAGATGACATGACAGTTGACTCATAACCCAACTGTGAGTAGCATCTTACTTTGAACTGCGATCATTTATAGAATCGTTAAAAAAAAACTACGTGCTAATATTTTTTCCAAGTTCATAGACAGCTGTAACTTTGACAGAGAACCACGAGCGCGGTCGTGTCCCTAACCAATCAGTTTCACCGTACAGAGTTACCACGTCCACGCTTATCCTTTTGTTGGCTCCGATTTTTCGAAGCAATTATCAACTCTTGGTACCCTTCAATAAGATCCTTCCCAGTGCAACACACGTGTTGCTATTTGACACGGCACTGCTTATAGGGGCGAATACAAAATTTTTGTTCAGTGAGAATAAAATTTACATAAAATTATATATAAAATTTTTTAATTGATAATATATTGTTTTTAATAAATTATAAGATAATTATATTAAAGACGTCAAAAAATAAGTATTGTTTGTGTACAAAAGTTATACACAAAAACTTTATTAAAAATCTTAATTCATATTTGACTGGTTAAGATTCAAAATTTTAAGAATAAATTTTGGAATTTTATATAATCAAAAGTGTATGAATACATATAATAAACGGTTAATTTGAATTGTGTTGTTTATTTAACTAAATAGTTAAGAGTTAATGAGATACGTATATTTTTGTTACAAGTTTAGTTACCTTAAGTGGGGACAAATATAAGTTTTATTAAATTTAGAGAGAGACAAATGAAATTTTTTTTGTAACTTTAGTAGAGACAAAACATATATTTATTACCTAAGATCAAATAATCCAAATTATGACACAAGTGATTATTATATGCTGCGTAACATGTAATTACATTCTAGAAAGAATTATACATTTATACCATCAAACTTTGTTGAGCCAAGTTAGTATGAATGTTGACATTTTCTTTTACACTGGAGAAGGATGGTGACTTTACTTTGACTGTAGTCTAAGGGTGTTTGGATTTCACAAGTCAAAAACTTAAAATAGTTTTAAAAAGTCATTTTTTTAAATAGCTTTTTAAAACTTAAGCTAATTCTAAATGTAATTTTTTTAAGCGGAGAGACAAACACAGTTAAAAAAATCATAACTTAAGCCATAAACTATTAAAAAATAGCCTCCAAACACCCCCTAAGTTATTGATTTAGTAATTTTTAAAACGACAACAATATTTACATTACATTACTGTTGGTCTAAAAAAACCATTTAATATAAATTAAACAATAAAAAATCATCATTCACTAATTTAAGTTTATTTTATTCCGATAAATAAGAATTATTTTATTCCTATCAATAAGGCACGAGTATGTCCACTAATTTGGCTCTGTATTATTGGCTTGTTGTACCATATTAGTATGATGACGTGGTACCATTGTTGTGTCCATTATTTTCTCTTATAATACAATACAATTAAAATGATTGATATTGATCAATTAAAGATTTACCATACAAAATAATAAAATACTTCACAAATTAACTTTAGAGTAGCCGTATTGGTCTTGTTTGTGGGTGGTGTGTAACCAAAAAGTTGAATAATTTGCTCCCACAACTTTGTATGCTTAATTTACAACACAAAACCCTAGCTAAAATATTGCATTTATCCTAATATCATAGATAGAGAGAGAGAGAGAGAGCACTAATGACATTAATGTTGGCTTCTTCTATGAATAGATTCTACCAAAATGCTATTAATTAATTTTCCACCTAAGACCATTTAAGTAATTAAGATTGTGTGTGGATCAATAATTTGGTGATAGAAAAAAAAATATGAGGGATATAGGCACAAAAATACAATTTTATTTTGTTTATTTTTTTCTCACATTTCTTTTTATTTTTTTGTAATAAATTTAAGTTCTAAACACAACATAAATGTCATGCAAATTCAAAAATGCTTGGATCAGTACTTTTTAAAAAAAATTTTTTTTGCTACCGTCTTCATTTATTTTGTGAAACCTTTGTCTGAACTAGGAGAACAAACTACTCACGACTAGGCATTCACGAAAAAATTAATGAATTGGCGAATGCTAGCAGGTAGCTAGGCTCAATCTTCAATCATAGCTAGGCAACTACTAATTAATTGAAGGGAATGGTGGTGTTTACATTAATTAATTTCATAGAAGAAGAGACAGATGAAAATCTGGAAATACGAGCATGAGCCCGCATAAACAAGCTCTCAGCCAAAAAGAAATGGAAATAGGCCCATCATTTTTTTATGACTCTTCAGAAGAACAGATATGAGAAAGTAAGTCAGTGAGGCTTAGACAGATTTATTGAGGTCTAGCTAGTCGACCCGATAAAATGTACAAGTTAGACAAGGTTTCAACCTTAATACGTTTTGATAGGAGTAAAATTGAACAACCAGTCAATTCTTTTTGTTCCTGGGCAGTCCAGAGGTGTCCAAACCACCTCTGAGTATCCTTTTGACCAGCTATACCAGACAGATCTGGATAGGTCATACTAGCGCGGTGCACTAGACTCCATCAGAGTTGTACCTCGAGTTTTCCGCCTGAAGATCAACTCTCACGACCTTATTATTGGGACGGTTACTCCTATGACTAGAAGCATGATCCATGTCTTTTATCCACCATACTTAATCTGGGGGCACAATTGACGCCCACAACCCACGATTCAAGGCATATTCTCTGCTAACATCACTGTATAAATGACAGTCACCATCTCTAAAAGAATGTACGAAAAAATACCAATCCTTAAGCATCATTATTTTGCCTGTTTATCTCTAGCCTAACTTTGACATTGGAGTATCCTTGGCAGGCACCACACTAGTGTCCCCAGTCGAAGTTTCCTTTTAATCATCCACACTAAAGCTCGCGAAGATTATGTAAAATTTATTGCATCATCAGTTAGCATTGTCTTTGGGAACGACGTTTTGGTTGTTTCATGGTCTTGACCCGAAACACTAGAGAAACAAAGCAATGCTAGGATCGCTGTCTTGGAGCAGCAAATCATCGAAATGATGACTGCCATGAATCAGCTCCAAGCTCAGAATCAGGACTTAGAAAGAAGATTACCTTCGCCACCAATAGCGCCGGTAGTGGTGGACCATCCGCCACCAGAGGACCTCTTAATGCCTTCAAACTCACCAGCGGCAAGGAACGAGGAAGGCAACGCCGACAAAAGAGCGGAGAACTCAGCGCTCCCCAGAGGAAACCCTCCTCAGAAAAGGGCCGGAACCAATGCTCAGAGCCACATGGCCCAATCCAGGGCAGCCACAGTGGTGCTTCCAGAGCACACTGGCAAAAATCGTCTAGTTTGGGACGAACAGACGAAGCAAATGCAAGCTCAATTAGTCGGAGTAATTGCAGCCGTGAAGGAAAAAAGCCCCAGCATAGTGGAGGAACTGGTGAACAGGACAGACACACCTTTCACACCAGCAATAATGAGGGTGCTCTTACTCCCAAAATTCAAGATGCCCACATTGGAGTATTTTGATGGCACGAAAGACCCCCTGGATCATCTGGAGACGTATAAAGCTCTGATAGACCTCCAGGATGTCCTTGACGAAATTATGTGCAGAGCATTTCCTACAACCCTCAAAGGCCCAGCCCGAATTTGGTTCCATAGAACGCCGATGTCTTTGTTTGGTCTCATGAGGACATGCCAGGTATCGATGCTCGAATCATTGCTCGTTATCTGAACATAGACCTAACGGTGAAGCCAATATGGCAGAAAAGAAGGAGTTTCGCCCCAGAGTGCAACGAGGCAGTAGTTGAAGAGGTGGAGAAACTGACCAAAGCCGACTTTATAAAGGAAGCCCAGTACCCCTCCTGGTTATCCAACGTGGTCATAGTCAAGAAAGCAAACGGCAAGTGGAGAATGTGTGTGGACTTTATAGATTTGAACAAGGCCTATCCCAAGGATAGCTTCCCTTTACCTATGATAGACCAACTGGTGGATTCAACGGCGAGATATAAGATGCTAACCTTCATAGACGCTTTCTCTGGTTATAACCAAATAAAGATGGGTGGAGCATGACCAGGAACACACGGCGTTTGTGACAGACTGAGGCTTGTATTGCTACAAAGTAATGTCTTTCGACCTGAAGAATGCTGGAGCAATATACCAAAGACTTGTCAACCGCATGTTCAACACTCAGATTAATAAAAACATAGAGGTGTACGTCGATGACATATTAGTAAAGAGCAAACAAGCAACCAGCCACCTGACAGATCTAGAAGAGACATTCTAGAATTTGAGGGCTTAAAAGATGAAGCTATACCCGGCCAAGTGCACATTTGGGGTAGCATCTGGCAAATTCCTGGGGTTCATGGCCTCCAACCGGGGAATAGATGCAAACCCTAAAAAAATCAGAGCTATACTAGACATATAGTCCCCAACGTCCACTAAGGAGGTCCAGAGATTGGCAAGCAGAGTGGTAGCGCTGAATAGATTTATCTCTAAATCCACAGATAAGTGCCTTTCTTTCTTCAAAATTTTACGAAAAGCTTTTGAGTGGACCACAGAATGTGAATAGGCCTTCTAGCAACTCAAAGAATATCTGAGCTCAGTATCGCTGTTGAGCATGACTATTGAAGGTGAAGAACTTTATTTCTACCTCGCAGTGTCTGCCACAACAGTAAGCTCAGCCTTGGTCAAACAAGAGGAAGGATTCTAGAAGCTAATTTATTACAAGAGTAAAGCCCTAGGGGAGCAGAAGAGCGGAATCCCAGAATGGAGCTATTGGCCCTTGCCCTAGTGACTTCAACATGGAGGTCAAGGGCATACTTCCAGGCACACATCATAACCGTTCTAACAGACCAGCCGTTGAAGAAGATCCTCCACAAACTAGAGACCTCGGGCATACTAGTCAAGTGGTCCATAGAACTCAGCCAGTTCGACATTCATTATAGACCAAGACTGGTAATTAAGGGACAGGCTATAGCAGATTTCATCGCTGAGTTCACCCACCCAACAACCCTCCCTGTTGACGACTCTCTGAAACCCCAATGGGTCCTCAATGTTGACGGCTCCCCTACCGACAAAGCAAGTGACGCCAGTGTCACCCTTGTCACGCCTAAAGGGCACAAACTAGAATATGCCGTCAAATTTAAGTTTCCCACCTCCAACAATGAAACTGAATACGAAGCCTTATTAGCTGGATTCAGAATGGCTCGGCGAATGGGGGCAGAGCATATCCTGGTACGTAACGATTCTCAACTTGTGGTAGAACAGGTTCAAGGCGA
The DNA here is from genome assembly GCA_033060915.1 of Euryodendron excelsum. Taxonomy (NCBI): domain Eukaryota; kingdom Viridiplantae; phylum Streptophyta; class Magnoliopsida; order Ericales; family Pentaphylacaceae; genus Euryodendron; species Euryodendron excelsum. The sequence goes on from CM065390.1 coordinate 377,663, forward strand.
TTATGAGGCCAAAAGAGAAAAGATGCAAGAGTACTGCCAAATGGCCATGAACCTGGCCAGGAAATTCTTCAGAGTACTATTAGAAAGAGTACCCAGGCTACAGAATGAGGAGGCAAATCGACTGGCTAGAATAGCCTCATTCCTGGAAGACGACCTAGAAGTCCCCACAGAGGTACTAGATTCGCCAAGCATTCAGAGCCCGAAAATACATCAGGTAGAGCAAAAAGTTGAGTGGGCAACCCTAATCAGAAACTACTTGGAGCAAGGGGTCTTACCAGAAGACAACATTAAAGCCAGAAGGATTCAGTACAGAGCAAGCAAAAACGCCCTAATTGACGATATCCTATAAAAAAAGGGGCACACCCTGCCTTGGCTCAGATGTACAAGAAAAGCAGACGCTGATTATATTATAAGAGAGGTGCATGTAGGGGTCTGCGGCAACCATTCAGGAGGAAGAGCTCTAGCCAAAAAGATACTTAAAATAGCCTATTACTGGCCCAAAATGGAGAAGCATGCCCAAGATTTTGTAAGAAAGTATGACGAGTGCCATAGGCTTTCCAACATCCCAAGGCAATCGCCCCAAAAGTTGACGCCCATCCAAAGCTCGTGGCCTTTTGCCTAATGAGGGATCGACATTGTCGGGCCCTTGCCTTTAGGAAAAGGCCAGACCAAATTTGCGATGGTGATAGTAGACTACTTTACCAAATGGGCCGAGGTTAAGGCCATTGCCACCATCACCGAACAAAGAATGAAGAATTTCCTATGGAAGAACATCATCTGCAAGTTCATAATTCCCAAGGTGATTATCACGGATAACGAGAAAAAATTCAAAGGCGGTGAGTTTAGACAGATGTGCTCAAATCTTCATATCAGCCATCATTTCTACTTTTCAAAGCATCCTCAAGCCAACGGTCAAGTTGAAGTCACTAACAGGACCCTATTGAACATCATCAAGGCCAAGTTAGAGAAAGCAAAGGGTTTGTGGGCTGAAGAGTTTCTCAACATTTTATAGGCCTACTGGACAACTGAAAGGGTAGCAACTGTCATCCTAGTGGAGATACCTCTGCAAAGCCCCAGGGTTAAACACTACGAGCCGAAGGCTAACAATGAGGCCCTTGGGGTGAGCCTAGACCTACTTGAAGAAAGAAGGTTGCAAGCAGCCATGGAGGTAGCGGCCTACCAGCAGAAAATGGGCAGATAAGGGAGGGGATCTGATCATCAAAAAAGTTAATCAATCCATTAGGAAGCTCAATGACGGCAAACTTGGGCCAAATTGGGAAGGGCCATACAAAGTTAAAGGGTTTTCCCGAAAAGGGACCTGTTGGCTAATCGGACTGGATAACAAGGACTTACCCAATCCTTAGCATGCTAAGCACCTAAGGAAATATTATGTATGATGTAATCAGCTTTCAATAATAAAATTCCTACTCTTTGAAACCCCAAATGATCTCGTCTACTTGCATGGCTCGTGAAGCAAAAAGGCTACAAAGCCCAATTAGTCAGTCCACGAGGCTGACCAGACAAGCCGAAAGGCCAAAAGGCTACTAAACCTAATTAGTCAGTCCACGAGGCTGACTAGACAAACCGAAAGGCCAAAACGCTACTAAGCCCAACTGATCAGTCCACGAGACTGACCAGACAAGCTGAAAGTCTAGAAGGTGACTAAGCCTAACTGGTCAGTCCACAAGGTTGACCCGACAAGCCGAAAGGCCAAAAGGCTGCTAAGCCCAACTGATCAGTCCACGAGCCAGATCAGGCAAGTAGAAAGGCCAAAAGGCTACTAAGCCCAATTGGTCAGTCCACGAGACTAACTAGATAAACCGAAAGGCCAAAAAGCGACGAAACCCAACTGGTTAGTCCACGAGACTGACTAGACAAACCGAAAGGCCAAAAGGCTACCAAGCCCAACTGGTCACTCCACGAGACTGACTAGACAAGCCGAAAGGCCAAAAGGCTACCAAGCCCAACTGGTCACTCCACGAGGCTGACCAGATAAACCAAAAGGCCAAAAGGCTACTAAGCCCAATTGGTCAATCCACGAGGCTGACCAGACAAGCCAAAAGGCCAAAAGATTACTAAGTCTAAGCCTAACTGGTCAGTGTTGGCTCAAGAATGCAACCCAAGAGGGGGGTGAATTGGGTTTTATAGAATTTATATCAAGAATTGCAACTAAAAACAGTTTATGTATTTCAACAACAATTAATCAAAGTATATATATCAAGTAGGTGAAGTATATATCAATGTATATATTTATGCAAGCATGTATAGTGAGAAAATAAGCAAAACAGAGGCAGAAGAGAAGAGTACCAAATTTATAGAGGTTCGGCCAACTTTGCCTACGTCCTCTTTTCTTTGATCCTTTCGAAGGGATTCCACTATGTAACACTCTTTACACAGCTGCTGGTTTTGCCACAAGTGCCCAGCTCACTCTTATAAAAGCTTCTTCCCAAGCTTTCAAAACCCAAGAGATTTTGTCCAAGTTTCTCTCAAACTTACAAGTGATTTTGTCCAAGCTTCACTTAAACTTTCAAGTGTTTTTACCTAAGAACACTCAAACTTACAGGTTTACAAACCCACCCAAGTGAAATGAATAAAGGTTATACAATGGGTAACTCTATCAATGAGTATATGAATAAATACAACTCAATGAATAACCTTAAACACTCTTTGTTGAAATGAGTCGACTCTTTTTACAGCAGGAGTCGACTCTTTTGAGTCTCCAGCAGAATTTCAAGGCTCTGTTCGAAAGAGTTGACTCATGAAATTTGAGGAGTCGACTCTTTTTACCAGAACACATGTTTTTGCAGCATTTATCCAATCTTCTCCAAAGTCTCCAATCTTTTCAAGGATCATCCAAATAAACTTTTTAAAGCTTGCAAATACTTCTTCAAGGTTAGATGACTCTAAGAGCATCTTTAATTCTTTCTAGATGAATTTTCTCCATTTTCATTACTTGTAGAGCTCTTCCATCATCATTGTTTCATCTATTGATCTAAGTCTTCTTCAAAATATTCAAGAGAGCTTCCAAGACTTAAGATCTTCATTTCTTCAACTGATTTTTTATTCTTCTTTGAACATCTTCATTTCTAGATTTCTTCTAGGATTCTTTAATCAATATAACTTCTTCATAGACTTCAATAACTCTTCCAAGAAAACTTTCCAAGTCTTGTGATTTCTTCCATACCTTCAAGACATCTTCGAATCTTACAAGAAAACTTCCATGTCTTTGAGTCAGTCTCTTCTTCTTCTATTCTTGTAAGATATCTTCAAGTCTATAAAGTCTCCAATCTTTTCAATTAAGACTTTGAGCATTTTCATTCTTCTTTCTTGACATTCATTTTCTTCATTCTTTTATAAGATCTCCACTTGTTGAATATGCCACGTCTTCATGTTTACTAACCTTCTTTTTAATATTTGCATCACAAATCCTCCATTATGATAAGCTTCAAGTCAAGATCTAATTAATAATTAATCTGCACACTAAGTAGAGTTATTAGATCATTAAACCATGTTTTGTTATCATCAAAATCAAGGCATTGACTCAACAGTCAGTCCATGAGACTGACCAAACAAGCTGAAAGGCCAAAAGACTAAGCCTACATGGTCAATCCACGAGACTAACTAGACAAGCCGAAAGGCCAAAAGGCTACCACGCCCTATTGGTTAGTCTGTGAGGCTGACCACCTTAGCAAAAGGCTAGGAAGGCCACTAAGAGACCAAATTGGTTAGTCCACAGAGACTGCCAATTGAGCCGTTGGACCAAAAAAGCTACTGTCCTAGACCAAGTATAACTGGCCAGCCCATGCGACTTACCAACCTGTCATGTGCAACAATTCGAGAAACAAGCATATATTGCCAATCACAACTAAAACGCAAAAAACAAGGAACACCGAGTTAAACGAAAGCTTATTTATTAATGAAGTGATGAGTACAAAAAAAAAAAAAAACAAGTTACAAAAGGACCCTGTGGAGTTCAAGATTGAGCATCGCCCTCAACCTTTCCAATAGTGGTCTGCCCTTCCCCACCAATAGCTTAAGAGGTGGTGTCATCCATGGGTTTCAAAGCAGAGAAGTTCAGACCAAGGAAGAGCTTCTTAGCCGCAACCTTAGCATCAACGAAGCTTTCTATGTAAGCTTCACCGACCTTGTCCTAGAAAACCAACCCAACTTGAACTCCTCAACGGCTCTCTGCTAGGCTATCTTCAGCTGCTCCTCCAGCTCAGCCACGCTTATAGAAAAGGGAGGCCTTCACAGCTTCAAAGGCCTGAGACTCGGATGTCAGGTCCTCATTCCTTCGCTTGAGCTCAATCACTTGTCCATCACGACAGACTTCTCTACTTTCGTAGTTGCCAGGACTTCCTAAGAGATCTTCAACTTCTTCTCTAGACCCTGGTTAGACTCAGTCAGGGTCTTGATCACTTGACCCTTCTTGGCACTCTTGGTTGTCTTCGCCTTTAGGCGGGTCAACATGCACAGGGCCTTGACATGCAACTGCACAAGGACCAATAAGTCATCAAAATCGATAAGTCTGAGCATAAATCCAATGAGAGAAAACAACTAGAGGCCTTACCTTGAGAGTGTCGTGGTTCATACTCCTGGCCAGCTAAGCATTGGTCCAGTCACTAAAAGGGACAACATCATCTAAGCTGATGAACTGCTGCATTCTCAGCCAGGCAGCTTGCATATCCTCTACCACCAAGGGTTTGCCCTGCTGATCTGTAGGGGTCAAGGTAGAGGGCTCCCTAGCAGTAGGAGGAGGCAGGCCAGCTCCAGAACTAGAGGTTTGGCCTGGCGCCTTAGAAGCAGGAGGGGTCAGGGCTGCCATGGATGGGCCAGCTGTTGAGGTAGGACCCTTGTTGGTTTGGGTCTTAGCTGGTATGCTCCCAGAGCTGACCTGGGGGCATTTACTAGGCTTCTCCCCTGCGGCCTTAGCCTTCTCAAAGTCTTCGAACCTCTTGAAGGCACATCTCAAGTTTTGCTTGTTGAAACCCATGGTAGAACCCTGATCTGCACAGAAGGACATGGTAAGAGTAACATAACACATCTAATATAGCAACAAAAATTAAAATGCCAGACTCACTCCTATCTCCCTCAGCTTGGATGGTCCGACAGAAGGGTCTGGACCTAAGAGGTACGCAGCCAAAGTCTCACCTGCCACAAGATAAGCCCAAAATGTGACCGGATGCTTCCTCACCCTCTCTACCTATGCCTTCCTTGCCTCGTCCTCCAGCATAAGAAGACATGTTGAGCACAAAACAGAAGTTGTTCAGACCACTACCACGAACAAAACTTAAGTACAAGAAGTACGAGGGGAGCATACCCTTCCTACCTAGTCTCCCCCATTGCTTAGGTACATGAGGGGCCTGGTTAGTCACCTCTTCCCAGTGCGCAATCTCCATGCCCTCGCCATACACAAAGAATAACTTATCCTTCCAACGCTTGTGGGAGGCAGGAAGACCAGAGACCATGGCAGGCTGACCTTCCCTAGCTAAGAAATAGTACCAACATGAGCCCTTGCTCTTGGTTACCTCGTAGCAGTAGAAGAAGTCCTCAGGGATTAGGTACTCCTCTTCTCCAGTAGTTAAGGGCCATAAAGCGGCGCAGCCCACCAGGATACACCACGAATTGGGTAAGATCTGCCCAGGGGCTAGTCCACATTTGCTCAGAAACCCCCTAATGGGGGGAGCAATGGGAAACCATAGCCCCCCTGATAGAGCGCTCTTGTACACTGTTATCTCCCCAGGGTGATGGAAGTAGGCTCTGTCATCACCCCCAAGGACCCTATAGCTCATGGAGGGGGGAATTGATAAACAAATGAAAGCTTGCTTATCTTCGGCCCATCTGAGATGTAGTCGATATTCCTTACCTCATACTTACACTCTAGGCCTGGGGGCATTGCCTCCTCAGCCTTATCCATGGGAACCTCCTCAAAGGTGTCCACTATGGCCACGGGGCTCCTTGCCCCCCCCCCCCCCCCCCCCCAGCTTCGTCTCCCGGGTAACTTCCTTAATGTCTGCCCTAAAATAATTGACAGACGCACTAGAAGCCTCGTCTAGCCTCACCTTATCCAAGTCAGCTGACACAGTGCGCTCTAAACCAGTTGAAAGATCAATAGGGTGTGGGTTTATGATCCTAGGGTTTTCGATCTCATGAAAGTTTCAAAAATAGCTCTAGACACCTCTAGAACATCCCAGTATACTGACTCAACGAGGGAAGGATTGCTTACAAATGCTAAGGGATACGAAGCCCTAATCCTCCACTCGTAGTACCAAATGGCCTTTTATAAGAGCCAAAACATAAAACCCTACCCGACAAACACAACACCTTACCAAAAGTTAGGATGGCTGAGAGAAAAGAGTTTGGAATCGCCTTGGACGTAGTCCCAAGAACGAAGGATGAAGAACTTTCAGAGAAAATGGGAGAGGCAATTGTTGGGAGTTTGAAGGGTGTAAAGTGAGGCGTTTCTGGCTAACCGCCAAGTCTTAAAACCCCTCGTTTAGGAAGCAATGGACAGGATTGCCTCCGTGGTTCAAGATCAACGGCCAGCATCCAAAGAGTCCCATCACATACTAAAAACCAACCCAAAAGGGCTACGGCGGACACCCCAAGGGTCGCGCCGATTTGACAGCTACTGTAATCATTACGGATTACGGCACCATAAATGTGCCTCGAAGATGATGTTCGAATTCCCTTAGGTCGACCAGAGCTGCCCAGGAGAATTGGGAGCATCTGATAGGCGTAAAACTAAGCAGCCGGTCAGTCCTTCCTGTGTAGCCCAGAGGTGTCCAGACCAAGACCACCTCTGAGTACCCTTTTGACCAACTACACTGGACAGACCTAGACAGGCCACAGTAGTGCAGTGTACTAAGCGCCATCAAAGTTGTACCCTGAGTTTCCTGCCTGAAGATCAGCTCCCACGACCCCATCATTGGGACGGTTACTCCCATGACTAGAAGCATGATTCATGTCTTTTATCCACTATGCTTAATCTGGGGGCACAATTGCGCCTACAACTCACGAACCAAGGCATACTTCCTTCTAATTTCATTGTATAAATGACAGTCACCATTTCCAAAAGATGGTACGAAAAAATACCAACCCTTAAGCATCATTATTTTGCATGTTTATTTCTAACATAACTTTGGCATTGGAGTGTCCTTGGCAGGCACCACATCGGTATTCCCAGTCGAAATTTTCTTCTAGTCATCCACACCAGAGCTCGGAAAGATTACGCAAAATTTATTGCATCATCACATAAATTTAATTTTGTTAATATAATAAAAAATCAATATCACAATTTAGTAAGAATGGATATAGAAAAGTTGGTACTATGTGTTCACTGATTTTTTTTTTCCAAGATGATTGTCACACCACATCGTTATACTTACGTGATGTGACATTTCAGTTAAAGCATGATACATGTAACATTATTTACATGAATTTTAAATTAAAAAGTCAATACAACTAGGATAATGATTGTAACATTTAAAAAGTATTGTCTCTCTCTATACATGACATTGTAAACCGTGACAGACACATTGGATAATTTTTCCTCTAATTGGCTCACGTTTGTTTGTTGTTGGGTGATTTACTTATTTACAGTTACAAAACCTCTAAGAAAAATCTAACCTCTATACAAAAAAAAAAAGAAAAAGAAAAAGAAAAATTATAGATCAACGGATGAGCGGATTTACTAAAAAAATGTACTTTTCATCCTACGGGCAGTTTTCGTGAGAGAGAGGGAGAGAGATGGTGAGGAACTAAGGGGGTGTTTGGATCCGAACTTATTTAGTAGCTTATAATTTATTTGAATTGTATTTTAGTGATGATAAAAAAGTAGTTTTAAAAAATGGTTTATATCTACACGATTTTTTAGAAAAATCATTTAAAAAAGTAAAAATTTAAAATTAGTTTATATCTTATAGTTTATAAGTTAATCATCCAAACACCCCATAAAATAGAGAGAATAAAAAAAAATATATAGAGAGAGGAAAACACTGTATTTCGAATGGTGAGATTTGATGGGATTAGGATTTTAAAATGGAATTTGATATATTTGGAATTAATGAAATTTAAAATGGGATTTGATTTGATAGGATTTGAAAGGGAAAAAAAAAAGCCTTCTGCAAATCATTGAAAATGGTTAGATTTTATGAGAATTGAAACTTAAAAAAGTCTAATTAGACATTTTGCTCTCATTTTTTTGAAAGTTTTTATTTGTTAACCTAATCTAGGGGCACTATTGTTTACAAAATTATATATTTTTCCAATTCTTAGGGCCCTTTTGTTGGGCTTTTTCACCTAAATTTTTTTAACTTATAAGTAAAAAAGCTAAATTTTTTTTAAAAAGTCAAAATTTTTTAATTTTTTTCCTTATTTTAGTTTATAAAAACAAAAAAAAACTAATTTTTTTAGCTTATAAAAAAAACAAAACCAAAAAAAGTTAAAAAGAAACTATACAAATGGACTCCTAATCAAACCAAACAGAAAAAAAAAAAAAATTCCTAAAAAATCCAATCCTTTTAATTCCCATTATATCCAACCTAGAAATCCTTTAGTTTCCTTTCATTTCTCATTTTGAATGCGGGTTCCTATACGGATTTGGTTTCAAATCTACCCAGCAAAGAACCAAGTCGGTAATAACCAATAGAGCCCCTGTAACCCCAATCTATCAATCCCTCTCGCTTCGAAGAAATTTTACAGATCCTTTTGCATTTCACACAAAACTACTACGCTTGCACCAAAAAATAGAAGGCTACTAAGCTCTCTGTCTCTTTCACTTATTGGTCTTTACCATTTTCTATATGCCCTTACATAATTGTAGATGTAGAAACAGAGAGAGAGAGAGAGAGAGAGAGAGAGAGAGAGAGAGAGAGAGAGAGAGAGAGAGAGAGAGAGAGAGAGAAGCAATTTGGGTGTCCGTTTTCATGCGTTGAATCGATGATGAGATATTATTATAATTTATAGGTAGTGCAGTTGAAATCGGAAAGTTGATGTTTCAATCTCGATCGTGCTGGTGTCGGCGGCTATGGCATCGGCTAAGCGCAAGGAACGAACCCTCAAGGAGATGTACTCTGTGAGTCAGATGATTACGGAACCGGAGGCATGTAATTTATGTTGCCCTAATTCATTTTTTTCAAATTTAGGAATTTCCTTTTCTTTTTTAATTTGATATTTTCCTTTCTGCCATTTCAAAGTGACATGTTTTTATGTTGGTTCTGATCGTTTTTCTTATTTTGTTATAATTTTTTTATACGAAATTATTGTTCGATTGATACCAATGTGTAAAAAGTATTAATATTAGTTTGATACTAGCGTTAAATTGGATAGTTCAATTGCTTTCTGGAGGTCAGGGTTTTTGGATTCATGAATAAATTACTAATTCTCTGTATTGAACTGTCGCCTAACCCCACTTCTGTCTTAGATTTCCGAGTATAAATAGATAGATGAGAGAAGTAGATTTATCTTTTTGGGTTCTGTTGCACTTGGTGATGCTTGCATTGCTTTAGATGATATGATACTTCAAGTGGTGTGTTGTTTTTTGATATTTTATTTTATTTTTTTAGTTGACGTTAGCTTTCAGCTAGTGCTTTTGGACGTAGTCATTGATTTTGCTTGCTTCTGTGTGCTTTATAGATCACCCCAGTCTTGAGAGGGAACTGTCGGATGCAAGGGCCAGTAGATGAGACAGACTATGACTCTCAGACGAATATGGTGAGATATCAGGGTAAATACGTGCTGTTGTTATAATCTCTTACTATGCTTTATATCTGGAGGTTCACGTTGGGCATCTTGTTGGCTATGAATTATGTGCTTGCAGGATGGTACCAATGAATTATCTGGCTTTTTAGGTTATGTGCTCCTCTCCTTCTAATGGACAATGTATTAGACTTCTCATGTGCGTAGGGGATTGTTATTCAATGTTATTCCCATCAGGCTTGTCATGTTCTGTTTTGAACCAACGAGTTGGGTGTGGTTTGTTCGAAATTCTTTCATAATATATATTTTTTATTTTATGTTTTATGGACCTAACAACCAGTGGATGGATGATATTCTGCTTACAGTGGTACGCACTAGTCTACTTGAGGTTTTAAAACGATTGTACTCTTTTCCTAATTAGCTGGATAAGTTCAATTATTGCATCTGAAGCAGTTCCATATAGGGAACTATTGTTCTTCAAGCATCAAATATTACTACGATTTGCTATTGTGAGGAATCAAAATCCAATCAATTATTTGTAAGGTCAATAGTCATATAAAAAAAAAAATTTGTAAGGTCAGTCAAGCTCACTAGATTAAAACATTTCAAACTAGTTATCCCTTAATATTTTTTACAACGTTAAAGAAAACTATAAATTTGTGTATGCAAAATCATTAATCTGAATAACTCCATGTACTGGCTACAACCAGTAAGATTGGAGATTTAGGTATGAAATGGATTCTCTCTCCTTTAGGACTTTAGGAGCTAAGAAACAATGATAACAAACCAGAGAGAACAAAATCTGGATCTTTACTAAAGTTTTTCTGTCCATGGGTGTCTGTGCACCTTGTGTGTATCTTCTCTGTACACAACATAAGTTTGCATGTGATAGACGGTGTGAGTGCTTGATATAAATTGAGGCTCCCCTGTTGTTTTTAGATTCTTCTGTTCATTTTAGGGTGATGTGTCCCTTTTGCAGTTAGTGGTTTAGTTTTTTTTACCCTTGGCCTGTACTCGAAGTGCACCGCTGCTATGGCATTTTCTCATAAATTTACACTTGTGAAAAAGACAATTTGTACTAATGAAAAAAAAAAAAGGAAAAAAACTATTTTTGAACCATATGACTGCTTTTATGGTGGCCATAGCTGCACCATGCAGTTACTTTTGTAGCTATAATTGCTTGATACTTCTTGCTTTTAAAGCCCATCTTATTTTCTACGTGGAAACACAAATATGTTTACCTAAGTCGATACAGACTGTATGAAGGTGTTTCTTGTTGTTTATCTGTAAATATTTTGGTAAGATTTTATGTTTCCAATTTTTCAGTGATCCCTTAGAAATGCTTTCGTTGTCAGTTCTCATCATGGCACCAATTTTTTTTGTGATCGGGGGAAGAAAAATGGGATAGAAGAAGATTATGCTGAGCAGGATATTAATTAATGGGGCCACCATTTGATAATTAAGGCCCTTGCATTTTCACTTACGGATGTTATTCTAGCTAATGGGAACTCACCAATGAAGATACTACTGCATCACAGGTCCCCTGAGCACTAAGCCAGATATTTGATCTAGTTAATTTGCTATTTTGATGAACACCGTGACATGGGTGCATATACACAAGAGAGGATAAAAGGATTTTTTTCCTTGTATGTTTGAAGTCTTACGTTCTAGTTATTCTAAGCTAGAAAGATTCTAAATGTGAAGGCATAAATTTTTTTGCGACATTAAAACATGTTAGAGTGGAAACTTCTGGAAGTGAGAATTGGTAGAAACTGATTTCCTTTTTGGAATGCTAGTCCAAACATCTTACTTCTTCCTCAATCTATTTGCAAACTAAACCAAGTAAGATTCTTAATCTAACCATAGAGACATCAAACATAAGAACATTGCAAACCAAAATACAATTATTTATACACACATGTTATGTATTTCAGAATGAATATGAACAAGTTCGGATTCTATTGCTCTTGTTAGTGTTGAACTAATTGGAGGGGCTTTTTAAACTAGTGGTTTGGCACCTGCTTTGCACATGCCTAGCACATCATTTCGATAAATACACAGGGAAATCAAGAGGACAATAAAAAAATATTTGTATGGCCAATGCATAAAAAATTGAAAAAAAAGAAACAAAAAGTTAATAATTATATGGTTATATACATGTTGTTACGTCACTTTGTTCATGATGTGGACCAATAAAAACTTAGTATTATATCATGCCTAATTTAAAACATGTGCTAATTGTGTTGTTCTAATACCCATTGTGTTACAGTATATGTCAACGAATTCTTGTTATAGTATGCAATCATGCATTACATACAAACACACGTACAAGTCTTGTTTGACATGGAGTGTCTTTGTCTTTGTTTTTTACCTTAAAAAAAAATAATTGTATAGTAAAGATCACTTAATAATGTATTTCATGGAGAGGTTCTTTTACTATGGCATTGTTGTAGTTTTATTAAACAATGATGTTATGAGACACAATCAACATTATTAGCCCAAAGAATGAGAAGGTAATAAATTAGAGTGACCGCTTCTAAAACTTGACTATAACTCATTTATAACCATTCCGGTATCAGAAAATATATTGATCACCCTTTCCCTTATTTAAAAATATATGTAACACAATAGCCCTTACTTTCCACTATGTGTCATGATACAAATGGAATTTCGAGGATATTTTATGTCCAATCAAACAAATTTAAATGTGCCACTCATAGAACGTCACTATCACCGCTAATAAAACAACACCGATATACCACCACTAACAACAGCAGCCCCTCAGACCACCTCCCAACAAGTAGCATGTTTTTCAATTTAAGACCACCATCAAGATCAATGCCACTAAGCCCCCCAACTCATAAACTTCCTTTCTATCCACCTCCATACCACCACAACCACCATCATTACAGGCATTCATCCATCATGGTCGCACCCATCATCCATTTCCCTCGCCACCACTACCTGTGTTGGATTATTCTGCCATAATTGCCCTCTCCTGTTGCTTCAATTTACTGATTGACACATAATATTATCATTCTAGTGTGTAGTTTTATTATTTTTCTCCTTAAATAATATAATAAATAATACTTATCAAGTAATCCTCATTAATTATGAATAATCACAAATAAAAATGAACGTTCTCCTTCATACCTCGTAAGGATGATATATGCTGCATGCATTATCCCTAGTCACATGTATATATTGTCCATAGTGACATACTGGTATGATGGTAGGACACCAAGCAAGAAAGGGAAGGTTGCCAGTTGGCTGCTGTGTTTACACAAGTGCAATATGTATGTTTGCATGCATAGATCGTCAAAAAGTAACCACCAAAGGAAAAGTAAGAGAGAGAGGGAGAGAGAGAGAGAGAGATAAAAAATGGACTGTTGGGACAGAAGCGGAATATAAAACAAATGAAAGGGCAACAATGGAAGTCAAAAAATGCATATCGGAGTCGAAACCTGCTTGCACTGCCGCTTTTATTATAGTAGAAGATACATCACACGGATTACAGGTGCTCTTAAACTTCTTGAGCACTAGACTGCCTAATGGATTTTTTTGGATTAATGAAAGTAGTGAAAGCTGTCATTTGTTTGAACCTTGCACATCTTTACTACTTTGGAGATGATAAATGGGGAGGAACTTATCTATGTCCAAATCTCACTGATCTGGATATCTGAAAAAGGAACACTGGGGGATGATGCACAAAACAGAACTTCTTGCCTCAAATGCTATGCAAATTTTGGATTTGCAATTGCATACTGGTCTTGGATTGCAATTGTTTGCGTAATTGTCTTCTTTTTATGAGGAAAGTCGCCTGACATCTAGGGAACAGGAGAAAAATGTCTGAAGGCAAAAAACTATGCCCTGATTTGAAATCTGTGCCATTCAACTTGCCTTAGTTATAATGGAAAGATGTATATCTACCATTTTTTTATCTTAAGAATGCATGAAGTAGTGTTCATGTCTATGTTACTTATTGTTATTTTACTCTTTTAACTATCCTTAATGTATGCTTATTTTTTATATCTATAGTACTTACATATTCTTCCTCTTATGCAATTGAAAGATGACAATTCAGGGTTCACTGGTCCTTTTGGGAGGAAAGACTATCCTGCATTTTATTTGGTAACTGCTTGTCTTTTCTATTGGTTCATGTCTTCACTTGATTTCCTCTGTTTTTATTAGGTATTGTCTCAAGATGAAAAAGGATTGGGTAGGCATTCCAAGAGTCAGAAAGCTCTCATGAGAGCAGAGTCTGGGACGTGTAATGTGTGTTCTGCTCCTTGCTCATCTTGTTTACATATTAAGAGAGCTCTCATGGGGTCGAAGACTGACGAATTTTCTGTTGAAACTTGTCAAGGAAATGCTGGCAGTCAGTATTCTGTCAATGATGCAGTACCGCTTAAGAGCACTGCATGTGACAGTGGACAGCATACTGCCAGTGAAACAAGTAACTTGCTTAGTGTGAATTCAAATAATGATTCTTTCTCTGAAAATGCTGAAAGTAAGGATAGCTTGAGGACTTGTGATGCTTCTGGTGCATCTGAAGATTTTGAGATGCATCCAAATTTGTCATCTGGTGCTACTGGTGGAGATGATCACGGAGCCCTCACAAACAATCTTGAGGACCGAAAAGTTCTAGAATACCGTCAAGATTACATTTCATGTGTTTATGGAGGTATTGATGCAAACAAGTTGGCCGGTTATGATAATGGAAATGGAGGCGGAAAAAATGTACCACATGATTATGCTTCAGCTGAGTTATCTTCCGACAAGATAGACTTGATAGAGGATCCTTCCTCAAAGGACAGGTGTGAGTGTGATTGCTCACTGAAGGTACTGACTACATGCTCTTGTCCTTCAAGTGGCAAATCTCATTCCTGCAACACAAATGTGAGGGACTTGGAAGAGGGTTTAGGTTCTCAACTCCCTGTAGAACTGTCAGAATTGTCAAAGGGACATTTGAATTCATCATTGACAAAAGCGGCAGCATCTGATGTGTTTTGCGGACTGAGATCTGCTTCATGTAAATCAGAGGGAACATACGATGGTAGTCTTGCTGGAGGCCATTCTGTGGCCTCAGACAAAGTTTGTCTCAACATGGAGGCAGAAACAGAGACAGACAAGGGTAGTTGTGACCTGCCTACTGAAGCTGGGAATTCTTCAGAGCAAATTGCAGAAATTGAGATGGTCGAGTCGTGTGGATTGGTTGATGTGCAGGAAACTTCTTTGCAATCTCAGCCTGTAGATGATAGTGATGGATCTGATATTGTGGAGCATGATGTATGTATTCATGCTCTTTGTTATTTTTTCTGGGTAGAACATCTTATATTTTTTATTTACATTTTGTGTTTTTTAATTGTAGCCTTTTATTTTATTTTCATTTTTTCCTTTTGTCTTTTACTGTTTTTGTTCTTGATGGAACTTATTTCCCATTTGGGCATGATTACGACCTTTTTCACTTAATGAAAGTATATTCATTTGAAATTAATGATATTTCCCTTTTACAAGTTCGGTTTTAAAGCTTAGTTGTTGGTGACCACCTATTCTTTAAATGTTTTAAATTTTGTGGCTAGGCCATATGGGGTACACCAAGCATGCCTTACTGTGTTTCCTAGAATTGAGTGATTTTTTTTTTGGGGGGTAAGAGTTGATTAACTTGAATGACTTGCGAACACCTGTCTTTGTCGTTGATGTTTTTGATCTAATTTTTTTTTCTTCTAATTGCTCTTGTTATTTTCAATCTAGGGCTGTTTCCTAATGGTCCCATGCACATTTCAGGCGCCATGCTGCTGTTTGGTTTCTAGAGTTATTACTTTGGGATATTATTGTTGGCTGAATTCTTGGTACTGTCTGGAAACAGGTAAAAGTTTGCGATATTTGTGGGGATGCAGGTCGAGAGGATTTACTTGCCATATGTAGTAGGTGCACTGATGGTGCAGAGCACACGTAAGCATAAAGAATTTCTGTTAATATTTTCTGTGTCAAGTGTTTTAGCTATTTATTTTATGTAAATTTGCATTTTTCTTAACATTTTTGTTACTGTCACGCAGCTATTGCATGCAGGAAATGATGGACAAAGTTCCAGAAGGTGATTGGCTGTGTGAAGAATGCGAGTTTGATGAAGAAATCAAAAGCCTGAAGCAAGATAAAATTGTTACAGTGGATGGGAATGACAAAAATAAATCTTCTGGACTAGCAAGTGCCCTGAATTCCAATCTCTTTGTGAAGTTGGATAAAAAAGATTCAGATGTTGAGGTAAATAAAACAACTCAAGACATTTTGGGTGCAAAAACCTCCGGTAAAAGGCAGGCAGAGAACATTGAAGTTGCTTCAGCAGTGAAAAGGCAGGCTTTTGAGCCAACTTTGGGTTCACCAAAGACATCCAGTCCCAGCAGAATAGCAGCACTTTCTCGTGATTCGTCATTCAGGAACCTCGATAAAGGAAAAATGAAGCCAGCACATCAATTGTCTTCAGGCATTTGTTCCATTAACGATACGTCTGAAGCTGCATTCTCACCTACAGGTCCACGACTGCAGACACCTCGACGTAATGTTTTCATACTTGATGCTTCTGTTAGAATTTTCCTCTATACTTATATGGGAGCTTTTGGTTGCTTACTGTGATGGTTATTTTAATTGGTACTTCTAGCCATAATACTTGTTTCTTTTGCAGGTACTTTATTAAAGTCCAATTCATTCAATTCCACAACTGCAAAACCAAAAGTAAAACTTGTCGATGAAGTTGTTCCTCAAAAGCAGAAATCAGCTAGAGAACCTGCTTCCCTTGATATGAAGGAGGGTGCGTTCAGATTGATAGGCAAATCAGTGTCGTTTAAATCTGTGAATCCAGGCCGTTTACATGCTTCAGAGTCAAAAGTTAAGATGTTATCCCCTAAAATTTCTCATGGTCAGGATCTAAAAGGATTAAAACAAGCAAAAGAGTGGAACTTACTTGAAAGGAAGAATTCATTTAAATCGGAACGCTCATTGGTGAGCTCAGCAATGGGCAACACTACTTCTGTCTCTTTGTTGAAAGGTGATAAGAAATTAACATCTTATGGTGAAAGTTACTCCCTTCCTTCTGTAAGCGACCACCGTGATCCGAAGTGTGTGCAATCTGACGGTAAATTTAGTACATTATCAAAATCCACCAGTCATGGAGCTCGTAGGGGTCAAGAAATGCCAGCTCCTTTAGGTATTATGTTATCTATTTTTTGTGGGACTGCACTTAATATATATTTTCTGTTTATATAGAGCTGTTTGTACCCTTTATGTTGTTATCATAGTTAAGTTTGTGCACTTGTCTATCTGGATCAGGTGATATTAAGAGGCAGTTATGCTCGCTCAGTGTAGCCGGAGCTTTGTCGAGCAATGCAATTAGCAGTCCTGCAGAGCAAAAGCCAAATCAGTCTAGCCTTATGTATGATCTCTCATCAAGTACTTTCACAGCTGAGAGACCATTTTGTAATGCTAATGAAGGTCTGCCAGATGTACTACCTCGGCCTAAGGAATCAACTAATCTTGGCGAGAGAATCAGGGAGAGTTCTGTTAATCGCTCAAGGCCAAGTATTACATCTAGTGGAAGAAGTGCTCCCTGTCAAAAATGTAAAGAAATTGGGCATTCTGCACAATCCTGCACTGTTAGCAATCTCCAGTCGCTTCTTTGTGATGCATCTCCTGCAAGAAGTACAAGAGAGGTTATGAATAAAGGTAATAAATTGAAAGCTGCAATTGAAGCGGCGATGCTTAAAAAGCCTGGAGTATACAGAAAGAATAAGATGCCCGACGAATCTGATGAGTTGTCGATATCGAGCACAAACTTACATTGTGAAATGCGTCCTCAAGATCAATTATCAACTTCAGTAAACACAAGGAACATTTCTTCTGCCAATGAGGTACATGAAGGGCAAGCAGTACTGCAGAACTCTACTGCTAAATCTTCTAAATGGACAACTTCTAACATCATGCAGCAGGTATCTGCTCTTCCTTCTGAAGCTGCTACTTTGAAAACTGGAGACATTAGTCCCATGGGCCCTTCTGATGGAAAGCCTTTCACAATAGACTTGCCCAGTCATGCTTTGGCATCAGTCTCCATTCTTTTGAAGATGTCAACCATACCAGAGCATGAATATATTTGGCAGTATGATCCTCTTTCTTTTTATGATTTGATTTCTTTTCTTAGAAAGGCATTACGGTTTTCCTTAGTTTTTGCTTTCGCCCATGTGGAGGTACTTTGCAAGTTTGCATCTTGAAAATGTCTTCTTGTGAGCTTATGTTGTTTGGATGCAGAGGGGGTTTTGAGGTTCAGAAAGGTGGGAAACTCCCAGAGTTACGTGATGGGATTCAAGCACATTTATCAACTAGTGCATCACCCAAAGTTCTTGAAGTGGTGAACAAGTTCCCTTCAAAAATTCTCTTGAATGAAGTACCTCGCTTGAGTACGTGGCCTATACAGTTCCAGGAAATTGGTGCTAAAGAAGATAACATTGCGCTCTATTTTTTTGCTAAGGATCTTGAGAGGTAGCATTTGTCTATCTTTTTGTCAATTGAAATTGTGCTCTCTAATTTGGATGTTTCTTTTTGTTTTCTTTCTTTTATTTAATTTAATTTTAATTTATTTATGTTGCTTATCACACAGCTATGAGAAAAGCTACAAGAGTATACTGGAGACCATGATGAAAAGTGATCTTGCTCTCAAGGGAAATTTTGATGGTGTTGAACTCTTGATATTCTCATCTAACCATCTTCCTGAGAAATCCCAGCGTAAAAATTACTCTCTCTCATATATGCATCGACTTTATACGTGTTTTAGCACTCATCGCAAGGTGCGTCTCTTGGAAGACACTGTCTGTGAGGCTTGTTTTCTTAAGCCTTGCTGTTTAGAGTGTAGCAGCTAAGGTGGACATGTTAATGCATTGGGGGCTTGCTCCATTTTAAGATTGCATTAAACTCAGAACCAAATACAAATGGGCTGCTATTCAACTTAATAAAACAGTATTTGAACAATCTGGGCTGGCTACATTTAGAAGCCTTCGATTTATTTTATTATTACTATTTGTGTAAAGATTTTTCGGCCATATGCCTACTTGTGCCTGATCTTCTATTTATTAAGAGGGCAAGACTTTGCCCCCAGCTTTCTTTAGTAGCTATGCTTTTGTCTAATTATGATGCTATATGGAATCTTGCACTAAGAATTGTGGAACGTTATTAAGTTTTGTTATCCACCATTAAACAGGTTGGAATATGCTGTCCTTCCTTTGGGGTGTATTCAGAGGGAAGAAGGTGAATTGCTTGCAAGATTTATCTGGTTCTGCAAAGAGGTATTGTATTCCCAGAGATATTCCCACCCCTATCATGTCTTTGCCTGAGAGCATATGTTCACTTGGGCCTATAGATGGGGATTTACCTGCGTACTCCCAAGCTTGCAATGTTGCTCTAGCATCCAAGTGTCCTGCTTCGATGGAATCATGCTGTTTACCATCTGAAACCATAAATGGGGATTGTGATGCCAAAGCATCTTCGCTTGATGACCCAAAGGGTCCATGCACACAAGCGAATGCAGGGGGGCAAATCTGTAGACTTGATGCCACTTCCTTGCCTAGCATACAAAGAACCAGTGCACAGTCATTCCAAGAAACAAGATGCACCGGTACTCCGCTGGTAATGTAATTTTCCTCCCATATGGCTTGGCACATTAGACATTATCTCTACCTCTACCTCCTGTACCTCTTACCTCTCTCTCTCTTGGTGTTCCAACTATCAATTGCTTGCTTCCATTTTAGAACTTCAGACTTGGGGTATGAACTTGTTTTTAGACTAATAAACATTCCTGTGGTGTTTTCATTTGCCATGATGAATTTTGGAAATGCATGCAGATATCGACCTTCCTTTTTTCACTCAATTCTTTCTTAACGATCACCCCATTTTATATTGAACTTGTGGGCCTTGGGAATCGCATGTCCTATTAGTGGAAATATTTTGGCATTAGTTAAAATATGGTTGATACTGAGTCCTAATCCTTTCAACCATTTTCTATTTATCATTTAATACCTGCCTTGGGTTTGTTTCCAGTTTCTTCTTCACTGTCTTTCTTTTTTATTTTTGCTAAGTTATGGAAAATATGTGGGACAAAATGAGAATTTCATATGGAGCAGTATTGGGACCTTTTATGATTATAGGTTGGTTTAATTTGTCTTAGTTTTTATTTTCCATAGGTAAGGGCAATATTATGTTTTCTCATGTTTGAGGAGATGAGTTGTTATTATAGGGTCTTGATGTTATTAAGAGTCTTTTTCTGTGATTTTGGCTGCTCTAGATTGTTTGTATTGGTCGAAATTTCATAAGTTTCTAGTTTTAGGGTCCTACTTCTTTATGGTACTGGAATATGTTCAGTAGGTTAGGGAGGTCTATATAATCTCCAATTCAATTGAGTTTAATTTTGAGAATTTGGGAGTAGTTTTTGAAGCTTTGAATATGGCATGATGCAACCCTAACATGTGGCCATAACACCTTTCTTCTTCGATTAATTATTTGTTGTGCTGAACTTGTCTTTTGTCCCAAATGTGGATATATGTGTGTCTGGTCTACTATGTGGCATGTCACATTACTGCTTTGTCATCACCATGTCATTATCTCTAGGAAATTGGGGCCTAATTGTTAGCCTCACAAGGTCACACGTGGACCAATCAAACATCTCCAAATGTTTGAATGCTTCCCTTTGGGGTTGAGCTACGCTTGCCGACGCTAATGTAAACGGTGTCTTAGCCTCTAGTCTAGGTGCTTAAGGATTTTCTTTAGGATGCCTCTTAGTACACTCACCCAGATGAGCTTGACTAACCCCCTTGGCTCGGCTGAGCAAATCTCCTCTCAAAGTGTCACCTTTCCTAATCATAGTTGTTAATCCCTTACCTTTCAACTTACTTTTTTTCCAATTGGTACCTGTTCCGGTGCATTTCGGTGTACCGTTTCGTATTTATTGTTATAAGTTATTTAGCTTAACTAAAATTGTATATTTTTACTTATCTAATTTAATATTCTTGACAACTAAATGAAATTTGATGTATTTTCATTCAAATAATACATAGTCTAATATTTTATATGTAAAAATAAAATTAAACTCCGTATACTCGTATCAAAACTTTGTTCCAATAACATAGTTACAATATTGCAAAACTTTGTTCTGTTGATGTTGTTATGATAATCATTTCTAATGATAAACGAAAGGGGAATAAAAGAACAAGAAAGAGCAAATAAAAGCTTTGAGAGAGAGAGAGAGAGAGAGAGAGGGAGAGAGAGTTACCATACTTTCTGAGAAGCTGGTCAATGATGAGAATAAAAATATTTGTTTTTTTTACATGAATATAGGATTTGGTAGACAATAAAGAAAAGAGCTGATGCTCTGATGATGACAATAAGGGCCTGCAAGTAAATTAAATTACAAAAATACCTCAAAAGATTGGTTGTACCACCGAGACTATAATTCACTTGAATGACTGGAACAATGCAAAACTGCCGGAAAATGCTGGTACAGTTAACCAAGAAGGAACTTAGCTCTGTAGTACTTTTTTTGCCGACATGGGACGTTCTGGGCCATACTGGGCTGTAGGTATAGTAATAATTACCGGGACAGTTATAAGAATCCTCCTGAGTTTTGTTGATTTGCTCTTTCCAGAACTTTATCTTAGCTGAAGCCCTCTCTCACAGCCTCAAGCCTCAATTCTTCTTTGCCTTAGTCTTCTCCTTTTGACACCTTTTAACTTGGATTTGGTCACCCCCTTTTATATTGTTGCATTAATTGCTGTGCATCATGTATGCGGACTGTCTTTAGATGATTCACTTAATTTCATCTTGAATTGGTATTGATTCTAAATATTTTATGGATTATGACATTCTTGTTTATTATTCTGACATTAGGGCCCTGTTTGATAACACAATTAATCACTTAAAATTGAATGCATTCAATGGTTTCACAATCAAGTGTGTTTGATAATGCACAATCTCCTACTGCTTAAATCTGAAAACTGACTGAAAATGGGTCTTAATTTTAAGACATAGAGACTTGATTATCCCTTTATGGTAAATATGCTCAATGAAAGATTTTTTTTTTTAATTTTCATTCTCAACTTACAGGTTTATCTTAAAGTTTTCAGTACTTAATTTTCAGTTTTACTAGAGAGGCCCTAGATTTGACAATTGCATTGAAATTGGGGTTTATTGAAATCCATTTTGGGCTGAAATAGTTAGTGTTTGTTCATGGGTTTGGTTTAAGTCAACACAGCCGTTCTCTCGTCTCAAATACTCTTCTTTTGGGCACAGCGATATAATTATCTCATTACATTATCAGAAAACCTCACTTTCTCCCAAATCAAGAGACAGGTGTATCCGATAATGTGTGCCACCCTGGGTGGAATTGAACTCAAGATATCAACAACCGAGGTACCTAAACCGGACTGGACAACCGAATTCCATTGAATTACATGGGTATTGGATTTGTTTGTTGCATTGGAAGAGATTTCTGTTTGGATAATAAGTAAAAGCATTTTGGAAAAGAGACTTCATGCGAGACAAAGGTTATTTGTAGATTAGTTTGTTAAAAACTCATGTTAAAATGGAAGTTGGATGTTGTGTTTTCCACGTTTGGTCACATTCTCTCCGCATTTAAATTTAATATCGACACTTTCTCGATCATAATCTCTATGGATGGGGGAACATTATATTTGCTGGACTTTAAATTAGCATATCATTGATCATTTGTTATGAAGCATGTTAATGTTCACATATTGTCCCTGTAGGAAGAAAATGATGATCCTGAATGCAAACTGGATGTAAAACTTCAACAGTCTGTCCAAGTTACTGGAACCATTAGTGGTTCCAACAAAAGTGACAAGATGCCTATGTATCGGGATAATGCCCCTCACAATCAACAGATTTTATCTCGTTCTTTTGAGATACCAGGTAGAGAGAACAGTAGTAAAAATCAGGTGACATTTGAGAGAACTTTGAAGGAAGAAGAGGGAGCTGTGGACACAAAAGCCGTACTGCACAGAGATCCTTTGATGGGAGATCGAATTGTGAAGGAGCTCAACAATTGGCAGTACAATCACGGGAAACGCCTGCATGAAGATTTCACCTGGACAGTCTCACAAGCTTCTGCTGGCTCAAGCCCAACATTGTCCTGGAATGTTGGAAACAATGTTTTGCTTGATAGCAGATGTGCAAGTAAGAAACAGAAAACCGGTAACAGTGGATTTTGTGTGTCTAATAGTTCTGGGAATACAAGTTCTACGAGAGAGAGTTTTGCCTCAGGGATACATAATGTGTGTACCAGTTCTCCGATCAAGGAGGAGACAGGCAAAGAAGCTTGTGACGAAAGAGAAGTCTCGAGGAACAATGGGACTGCTGAAAGGTATTTCTTTCCTGTAGATCCAAATCCTGTAAAAGACTTCAGCTCAGGTGATTACTCTGTCCCCGGGAAAGTGTTAACATCAGAAGATGATTGGCTTCCTGATGGGGTGCCAAATCTCGATCTTGCTTTGGGGGCAGAAATGAAACCATCAAAACAGGGGATCCTACCCTTTTTAGTGGGGAAAGTGGACCTCAATGATGGCCAGGACCAGGCACCAGAGCAGGCGGCAACCAAGGAAGAGGAGGATGATGTCTCAGCTTGTCTTTCTCTCTCTCTTTCCTTTCCGTTCCCAGATAAGGAGCGAAGTGTGGAACCTGTCTCAAAAGTAGAGCAGCTGCTACCTGACAGGCGGCATGTTAAAACTTCTCTGCTCCTCTTTGACGCTTTGTCGGAGAAGTAGACATAAGGTGAGATTCCACCCTGTACATTATAGAGAGAATTCCCATGGCGGCTGTGGTAATTGTATACCAAGATCATGTGTAATGATCTTTCCATGGGTTTTACCGGAGATCCCAACTCCATGTGTTTATATAGTAGGCCATACAGGATTCATAATTTTTCTGTCTTATGTTCATCTTTCCTTTGGTTTTCCAGTTGTGGTCGTGATCCTCGGCTGTTTGTGATGTATATATAGATAGGGAATGCATGCCGGAACAATTTCCATTGTCATTGAGGAATTTGCAGGAGAACGTGGGTGGTCCTTAGAGTTTCCTTTTCCTCTCTTACGTTTTAATTTTTCCTAATTATTATTGTGTATTACAGTGAGTAGGGACAGTTTTTAGGTTTGGTTAAAAATCATTCGTCACCCGGAGTATTAAGAGAGTGATAACAGGTGATTTTTTTTGTTTATCTGTTCTTTTATATTTTATTTTATGAAAGGTTTCGCTGTGATGAGATGGATGGTCAGTTTATTTATTTGTTCTTTGATGATGAGTAATCCTCCTCCTGGTCTTGGCTCGGTGATTTTCTTCTGGGAGCGCAGCAGAGCACATTCAAATAGTTTTGGGGAATATTTTGGTGTAGTTGATCAACTTATAATAATAATAATGAGTAGTTACCAAAACATTTCCTGGTCCAGTATTAAGGGTAATTTTCCTAATGAGGGCAAAATTTTGTCTTTATTTTAAATCTAAGTGCTGTTTGAATTTAATTTAGCAACTCAGGTTTAGAGTTTTTTCAAGAAGTGTTTTTTAAAGAAAATGCTAATGAAAAAAGTGTTTTATTTGTATTTATATATTGTATGGCGAAAAAACATAAAACACTAATTGAAAAGGCATTTTGATTAAAAACGTTAATTGAAAAGCATTTTTATTAAAAACGTCGTTTCAAAAAGCATTTTCATAAAAAATGCTTTCTCTAAAAGTGTTTATATTAACAAAAGCCCTCCACCCACCAACAAATTTGAGAACCATCGTCAACATTTCAAAATTGCGTAACATTTGAACTGAGAGTGCGATTGACGTGCTGTCAACTTTCACACGTCCCTCAAGAACAGCCGGAGCCTTCCGTCAAGTTTCGCAATCTCCAGACCTTTCCTCCCCAATTTGGTACCTCGAAGGCCGATTTGGCCTCACTTTGAAAGTTCAAGTCCCGATATCTTAAAGAATTGCATAACATTTGAATCGGGAGTCCAATTGATGTGCCGTCAACTCCCACAAGTTATTCAAGACCTGTCGAAGCCTCCCGTCAAGTTTCGCACTCCCTAGACCTTTTCTCCCTAGTTCGGTAGCCCAAAGGCCGACTTGGCCTAACTTTGAAAGTCTAAGTTCCGAAATCCCGAAGAATTGCACAACATTTGAACCGGGAGTCCAATTGACGTGCCGTTAACTTCCATATATCACTCAGGACCCGCTAGAGCCTCCCGTCGAGTTTCGCTGTCCCCGGACCTTTCCTCCCCAATTCGGTACCCCAAAGGCCGACTTGGCCTAACTTCGAAAGTTCAAATCTCGAATTCTCGAAGAATTGCATAACATTTGAACCGGGAGTCCGGTTGACTTGCCGTAAACTTCCACATGTCACTCAAGACCCGTTGGAGCCTCCCGTCAAGTTTCGCAATCCTCAGACTTTTCCTGCCTAATTTGGTACCCCAAAGGCCGACTTGGCCTAACTTT
Organism: Euryodendron excelsum; assembly: GCA_033060915.1. Taxonomy (NCBI): domain Eukaryota; kingdom Viridiplantae; phylum Streptophyta; class Magnoliopsida; order Ericales; family Pentaphylacaceae; genus Euryodendron; species Euryodendron excelsum. The sequence continues at coordinate 402,887 of CM065390.1, forward strand.
GAAAGTCCAAGTCTCGAAATCCCAAAAAATTGCATAACATTTGAACCGGGAGTTCGTCACTTGGGACCCGCCGAAGCCTCCCGTCGAGTTTTGCAGTTCTCGGACCTTTCCTCCCCAATTCGGTACCCCGAAGGCCGACTTGGCCTAACTTTGCAAGTCCAAGTCCCGAAAGTGCGAAAGATTGTATAGCATTTAAACGGGGAGTCCGATTGACGTGCTGTCAACTCCCATAAGTCACTCGAGACCTGCTGGAACCTCCTGTCGAGTTTTGTACTTCCTGGACCTTTCCTCCCCAATTTGGTACTCCGAAGGCCACTTGGCCTAACTCCGAAAGTTGAAGTCCCAAAATCCTGAAGAATTGTATAATATTTGAACCGAAAGTCCTATTGACATGCCATCAACTCTCATACGTCATTTGAGACCCACCGAAGCCTTCCGTCGAGTTTCGCAGTCCCTGGACCTTTCCTCCCCAATTCGGTACCCCAAAGGCCGACTTGGCCTAACTCCAAAAGTCGAAGTCCCGAAATCCTGAAGAATTGCATAAGATTTGAACCAGGAGTCCAATTGACGGGCCATCAACTCTCACATGTCACTCGGGACCCGCCGGAGCCTCTCGTCAAGTTTTGCACTCCTCGGACCTTTCCTCCCCAATTTGGTACCCCGAAGGCCGACTTGGCCTAACTCCGAAAGTCTAAGTCCCGAAATCTTGAAGGATTGCATAACATTTGAACTAGGAGTCCGATTGACGTGCCGTCAACTCCCACACGTCACTCGATACTCGCCAAAGCCTCCCGTCGAGTTTCACACTCCCTGGACCTTTCCTTTCCAATTTGGTACCCTAAAGGCTGACTTGGCCTAATTCTGAAACCCTAAGTCCTGAAATCACGAAGGATTAGATAACATTTGAACCGGGTATCCGATTTACGTGACGTCAACTCCCATACGTAACAGGAATATGTATGACATAAATACAAAATGGCAGATATAACCCAAACTCAGACATATATTATAAAGGATAACATAATAACTTATTTTGCATCATACTGAACTACAAACTGGTACAAGCTTTATGAACCATGTTCATAACAACATAGTGGTTTGCCAACAACGCTAAGGCTACTAGGTAGATAGTTATTAAAGTCATCGTCACCTTCTTCTTCTGAGAAGTCTGAAAGTTCTTGGTTAGAAACTAACAGTGGATCTTTAATAATTTCTATTATTCATTTTGTTGGATCAACACATTCTTTCTTCGCATCCTCCATAAAATGATATCTATCTAGCCTTTGTTACATTTGATCAATCTCGCGTTCTAGCGCTTGTATGACCTTGTTATTAGGTGATCTCATGCCAAAAAGCTTAGCTGAGCGGGCCTTTAGGACATGTAGGTCATGACATCGGCAATACATCTCTTGTTCATACCGTTTATCGAATAAGCCTTCTCATGACAACCTTATGCATTGGTCATCGGTCACACCGTGGGGTGGTTGTAAGGATGCATTGCTAATGAAGATGTGGTTGACCGGACCTATCATATCGTGCATTATGATAGGTTTGTTGACGAAGCTACATTTGCGGCTATACCATTTGTTACCAATTGGGTCTGTATATGTACCTACCATGTGGATGGATGAGTTCTGGTTTCCATGCACAACGCCGACTGGAATTGAATGACTAGACGATGCACCAAATAATCCTTTTCGCTTGGGCATGTTTGGAGGTATGGTTGGTTAAGCATTTCATGTAATCACACCATTTTATACTCAATCGGTTCACACAAGCAAAAAGGGTTCACGTGAAAGGTTTCAGAAGATAAAGATAGGACAATCATGAATTAACAAGTAATAGGACATGACAATGCTAAAGTATTGTCTTGTTATTGGTGCAGCCTCTTGAAAAAATGACAAGTCTTCAAGTTTTCAGTTGGGCTATCACAACTTCTCCTATCTTTGGTGCAGCCTTTAATTAACATGACAAGTCCTCATATTGTCCTCATATTTTAGTCCATCACATCTTGTCCTACCTCTTTTTTCACAAGTAATAGCGACTTTGACCAAAATATCAAACCAACTACACTCATTTGTTTTATAATATAAGGCTGCAGGATTAGACTACTATTTTTTGTTTGGCTTTATTCTATATTTAATGTTTACAAAGAAGTTATGATAGGTTGTTTGGAGATTGCTTTCATTCAAATTTTATTTTTTTGATGGGTAAAGAAAAAATGATTTATCCTTTGATATTTAGTTTAGTAGTTTAATGAATTTCTCGTCAGGTTTAGTTGTTTCCTCCGCAAATAGTGGGAGTGTCAATAATAGTAGTTGTATTCATTTATAAATGGACATAGATAGAACAAAACCATAATTTGACATGATATAAACTTTAATTATGTTACAACTAAATTTATTTACAACAAAAACTATCGTCATTCACTATTATATCCAACAAGTTTCGAAAACTAATTCTCGAGAAATCGAAAAATAATCTTGCGTTCCAAGTACCACACATGACCTCCTGCACCACATGGGGGTGGCCTCCTCTTTCTCGTGGGCCTCGACTAACAGACGCAGACATGTGTGATGGTCTGTAGTCTCGGCTGTGGCTCTGCCTGTGTGATCTGTGAAACACTCTCATTATAAATAGTAGGAGGTGCCACCATTGGATGAATCTGATGCACACTACTAACCTCAGTGACCTGTGATGGCCCCTCTGCTGAGAAAGCGTCTTTATCTGCTGTCTAGATGCTTATAATGGGTCGACATATCTATCGAAGTCGTCATCATAGCCTACTGGCGAGAACTAAGACCCATGGTTGTATGCAATAGGTGATGTAATATGGCGATAGGTGGTGCGATGCGGTATGACCCCAGAACTAGTCGGACGTGATGATGAGGGCATATCATGTGACTCGGTGTGATATGTATGTGTTGGCATCATTGGAGTCACGTAGGCTGAGAATGGCTAGGTAGCATCGAAAGACAGCGGGATCTGCTACAAGGATGGCTGGGTAGCACCAAAAGACTGCGGGACTTGCTGTGAGGATGGCTGGGTAGCACCTAAATGTTGGCCCAAAAAGGTAACCTAAGAGGGGGGTGAATTGGGTTTATTAAAAATTAAAGCAATTAAGATTAATTACAATTAATCTAATCAATGGAATAGTAATTCAAGATATATGCAATGCAATATAATCAACAATAAAATGAAAACAGAGCACAAGAAAGCACACCAAGAATTATCGAGGTTCAACTACAATTTGTGGTTTACGTCCTCACTCCAAGATCCCATTGAAGTCTTCTTCCATTATGCAATCTCCAATTATAAAGTAGATGCTAATTTCTAAAGTGCTCAGCTCACTTTTATTCAAGAACTTCTTCCCAAGTTCTTCCAGCCACCAAGTGGTTTTGTCCAAGATCCACTTCAACTTACAAGTGTATGAAAGATATACAAACGAAATATAAGCGAAATTAGGAAGAGTGAATGGGAATTGAATGACTCACTAACTACTAACTTGAAGACAAAGAGAATTTTTAGATTTTTCAGCTCAATTAATGCGCACCCGTTGAAGACAAAGAGAATTATCCATAAATACATTTGGAGGCTTATATATAAAGCCCTGAATTGATTTCACCTGTTGAAGGTTGTTGGAGCTTTATTAAACGCGCACCCACTTCTATATAACATTTAAAAATATAGCCGTTAGTCCTTAGGTGTCGACACTTGATTTTCATCTGTCAACACATCAAGTCTGCATTTCCTATAATTTGTTGACTGTCTTCATATGTTGACATATCAAACTCATGCATCGACAAATCACCCAGAAAATATCCTTTATACTTTCCTTGATCAGTTTAGCTTCAAATAATCTGTGAATGTTTAAGGGATCTTCTCTTTGAGGTATAATGTTCTTTAAAAACACTTAAGATCTTCAAGGAGTCTTTTCTTTGGGATAAGATGATACTTTAAAGTCTTCAATCCAATGAGATTATACAAGAATGTCTTCAATTTAATTTGGATTGAATTCACTTTGATTTCTTCTAAATCTTCTCTGGGATTCTTCAAGGAGTTTTTGCACACATGATGAATTCTTTATTTGAATCACTTTCAATCTCTTTGAGTTCAAGTCAAATTCATTGATTCTTTAGAAGTTTGATGAAGTTTACTTTTGAGCACCTTTAATACACATCAACTTTAATGAATCTTTACAGTTCTGATGTAGTCTTGTTTTGAATTCTTTATAGAAATTTTTGTAGACATGATGAATTCTCTTTTTGAACACCTTTAATCTCTTCGAATTCAAGTCATCTTCATGTAGTCTTTTCATACTCAATGAAGTCTTCCTTTGAGTATCTTCAATCTCTTCGAATACAAATCATCTATTTGAAGTTTGAATAAGTGCAATTGCTCTGTTTTGATGCAAGGCTTGACTTTTGGTGCATTGCTTGAACTTGTAAATGTTGTGTATCCATTTTGATATGAATTAAACTTTAAGTCATACTTTAAGTCTAAATTATAATCCTTATTGATCTACACACTAATTAAATGTATTAGCACACCAACACAAGGTTTAGTTATCATCAAAATTAAGGCGTAGAGTTAACACTAAAGACTACGGAAACTGCTGTGAGGATGGCTGGGTAGCACCGACAGACTGCGAGACCTGCTGTGAGGATGGCTGGGTAGTAGGGACAGATTGCAGAACCTACTGTGAGGATGATCCCCGAAACTGTGGTGGCATGGGTGGGGGATGGACTGGAACTGCTGGCTGTGCAATCCGCTACTACTCACGTAATACATGAAGTGACCTGCTACACGTCTCGTGCCGTATACATGTCCTGTAGTGCCTTCAGCCTGTCGTATATATAGATGGCACGATCGATGACTTGATGTATGGCCACGATATGACGAGTCTGCATAATAAGTTGAAGTTTTTATGCCGCTCAAACATTTAGAATTCACAACGAAAATATAAATAATTTATCACATTACTAACCGGAATCTCAACCGTGGAGCCAATCTCAAGGTATCCAGTAGAAGGTCGATGAACTGGATTGCCCACTAGTGGGCGTGTGATACGGCGGTACCGTACCATATACGAATCGTCGTAACGCATAAGTGCAACATCACTCACCCCAACTACAAGATACTCACGCCTATGCTGTCATCGCTCAATGTGTTCTATGTGGAACCGTATCCAATCAGTAGGCGGTCTCCCTCTCATGTGAATAACATGTAATCTAAGCGAGGTATTATGAGCCGCCGGTACAACCTGTTTGAACCCAAACTGTTGGCAGACTCGATTCTGTAGGTGCCACTTAACAACCTCAAAGCACAACAAAGGGGATCAAGTCACCCATATATCACTTGCAACCCAGCAATAATCAAGAAGCGTATGCATGATAGCATAGTACGACGTCCAAATGAACTACATAGTTTACATTGATAGACCCATTAAGAAGCAACAATGATACAACTAAGTAATATGAATTACAAAATTTAAAATTGTATACATACCTCATCAGGTCTCAAGCGGTCCAGCTGATCTCGGTAGACGCGGACCACATGGGTAGAAGTAGTGGCAGTGCAATATCTAGATCTCCATCTGATATAAACGTTCAACATAATATTGAAAATTTTTATAATTATAAATGTGTAGAGGTGTTAATGAAAAGGCATACATACCTAGCTCCCTATGGTCCATCGAGGAACTACACCCCCCTATAACTAATGGTTGCTGCCCACCAGTAAGATCATCCATGTGATGCGGGCCCATGCATGGGAATCGCTCGCATGCCCATATTTGTACATAATGGGAGCACTAATCACGCAGTGAATAAATTTTAATAAAAGACAAGCATTGTTAACAAGCATAAAATGAACCATTTATTCTACCTGTAATAAATCGAGTGCTTCTGTAAAGCATGGCTAAAACTGCACTGCCTCAGCTATATGTCCCCGCAGCGTCTAAGTCAAGCAAAAATGGGAGGTATGCGAGTCTCACCATAGTTTGAGAGTAATTTGTGAGCAGTATACCCCCAAGAAGTCGCAGTATATAGGCATGTGTGTGTTGCTATACAGTAACCTCATCCGCGTCATGTGGGAGTACTTGGAATGTTTGTCGAAGCCATGCCATCCTTAGACGGCCACTGTCAATCTCTTCTACGGATGGTGTAACACCGAATGCTTGCATACAAATCTCTTGGCACTCATGCAATGTAGAATGCGCCTGTGCGCGTATAATAGGCGCCCCGTCAACAGGTAGTCCTAACAAGATGAAAACATCCTGTAACGTGATGCCAGCCTCTTCGATAGGTAGATGAATTGTATGTGTCTCCGGTCGCCAATGCTCTACCAACGCAGTAATCAATGCGTGGTCCAAATGAATCGGACCAAGTCGATATACACCGTAAAAACTTGCCCGTAATATGTACTGCAAAACACGTGGGTCTAACTGTACGTCATATAGTCCTGGCCTACCACGTCTGCATGTTAGCGCATCCGTACCCTGTGTAAAAAATAAAAAAATTTACCAACGTCATGTAAATAAAAACTGTTAACTTCATACATACCCCATGGTCCCATATCTAGGTGGATTTATGGTGAGCCTGTAACGTTAGCATGGTGTCATTAATGGGCCCTGGCAAGCCTACATCCATAGGTCCTGCAATGTTACATATAGTAGTACATATTAATATATTTTTATTATATAGTGGAATCAAGGTACATCCATACATGCATGACAATTTAGAGTATGATAAAGCAACCTCATTGTAACGTATGATGTGACTACACAACATAAAGCAAAGCAGTAATACAACAAACATGTAAATATATGAGTAATCGAGTGTACTCCTTCTATAAATAATAGTTATTAGGGTACATTGAGTTTAAAAAACATTTGTAGCTTCATTATCTCATTTTCTATAGATAATGGCAAACATAAGACCATCGAGTTTGGCCAATTGCCAACACTCTTGAGTGTCATTATTGCCTCCATACCGCGATCAATACTGAAGAGAAAAATACTCAAGTCCTAAAAACTACTTTGCTGGTCTACGCCAAGAGTGGGTGGTTAAGGTTAAGGAACAAAGGCAACTAGTCACTGATCTGTAGAACTTGGGAGTGAGAATCCCTCGACGTAGGTCTCAAACAATGCCCAAGGATGAACATGCAGGAGTATGAAGAAGCAGTGATAAGAATAAAAAGGGAGAGCAACATAATGCTTATGCGGCTATGTTGATACTTCATGCTTCTACTTGCAACTAAAATGGCAGTAAGCTAGCCAGAAGGAACTGACAACCGAAGAGTGCAGTAATGCTCTAAACAATGAAAAATACCTATTGGACTACGAGAAGTCAGATGAGGATTGAGAGTTGAGTTGGCCACCACTATGATAAATAGCTTGAAATTTTCAAACTTCGTATGTTTATTGCCTATCTACAATAGCCATGTAAGCACGTATATGTCTACTCTTTCCATTTCTAATAATGAATTTAGTAATGAGACGGTGGCCATAATATTATAAGAAATTTCATTAAATTTTCATATGAAGTACACGAAGATGGTCATATTATTATCATTCATTGCATCAAAGTTCAATACGAAGTACACACACACACATAGAAACATAGGCAATTCCTAAGAGGGTTACAGAAAAACTGATAATATGAAGTGCAAAAACAAACATATCCACCACTACCATAATGCAAACGCATTGTGTTAAATATTATCTTCATCTGATATCTCGATGTCTGACTGATATTTCTCGTCATTACTTTCTTGCATATATATTTCCCATTCAATCATAAATCCATCTTCATTTTTCTCATTTGCGGACTGAACAAATGACCACCATTGATGACGCTGTGTCATCCTATTAATTTTTTTACGAAAACGGTGCAACGCAATTTGTAATAACTGAGGAGTATTAATCGGCATATTCATGGCTCTACGAACGGGGACTGGAATATTCACACCTCAACAAACATCTACCAAGACGACAGCCTCCTCAATACGATATTGGTACTCATTGTACATTATGTTGACAGTCTTACGTGAGTAGCGTTCATTAGGGTCCAAAGGATATTCCCACTCGTCATACCCAACCCAATGCTGACTTGTTGCATGAAAAATATCAATGACTATGTAATTCATGTTTGAGTGCCACACAATAGTATTACAAAAAAACTAGGACCAATCCTTATATAGGGTCGGGTGACATAATTGTTACCTGCAAACCACGTCATCTCGTGATTTGTAAATGACATTGATTTTGAGTTCGCTTTAGATATCAATTGGTGGTACCATTCACATGTGAAGGATGATGGTATTCCAACAAAGCAACAATGTCTTCTGATAACTAAGTAAAGGGTGACAAGCATGTATATGTTGCTGAATATAGCTTCTGAAGCATGTGACTACCCTATGCAAGTGTAGGCTTTAAGTGAAAGGCTATGAAGGTTGACAAAAATGTGTGAACGGTAGTGACTACTCCCTGAAGGCCATGTGCATGATGTGACAGCTCCATAAATGTGAAGGCTGATATTATTATTATCTGCAAAGTTCTTGTGTGTACTGAGTAAAACCCGTGAACGATTTGAGAAAAGGCTGTTGCTATTTTCTGATGCTGTGAGCAAAGACTATGAAGGTTATTAATTGATATGACGAAAAGCTATAAAGGGTACTAATTGATGTGAGCAAAGGCTATAAAGGCTATTACTTGATGTGACGAAAGGCTGTGAAGGCTACTAATTGATGTGACGAAATGCTGTGAAGGGTACTAATTGATGTGATAAAAGGCTATGAAGCGTACTAATTCATGTGACAAAAAGGTTGTTGCTAACATCTGATGATGTGAGCAAAGGCTATGGAAGCTATTAATTGATGTGACGAAAGGCTGTGAAGGATACTAATTAATGTGAGCAAAGGCTATGAAGGTTGTTAATTGATGTGACGAAAGGCTGTGAAAGGTACTAATTGATGTGATAAAAGGCTGTGAAGGATACTAATTGTTGTTAGTATTCTATGCATGTGAATGGTATCACCTTTGAATAATGTGACTACCCACTGAAATCACAACCAAGTCACATAAATACATACAGATAAACCATATTTATTAAGTTCAAATATAAGAACATCTAACCATTATCTGAAATAGAAATACAAATAAATCATAATTACATGCCTAAATACCTACCTTGCAATATATAATTAGTCAGTCTGATTTGGACATTTGCGCCTATCATGCCCTTGTTCCTTACAAATACCGCAATGATTGGTTTGATGTTTTCCAAAGATGTCCATCTTATTGTGGATTCGTTTTGTACTTGGACACCCGGATGTGGGCTCTCGTCGGTGGCTCGGATCAAGAATGATGGTAGGGCTATCGTATGCAACCCAATAATGCTCATGCTCCATTAGTTCAAACGATGTTTTGTACACGCGAGCATAAACATCCATGCTATACTTGGGATCAATTAAGTGCCATGGTTTTCTGCCCAATTTCGCGCACACGGCCAACATGTGCGAGCAAGGATAATGATAGATCACCCATTTTTCATAGTCACATGACAAAGGATTCAAATACATGACATGTTTGTGGTTCTCTTTCGTGCATGCTGCACTTGTAACAACCTCGGCAGAACCGATGCCCTGGAATTGGAATATAATACCATGGTGGTTTTATTATATATTAAGAAGTATATAATCTATTACTAATAAAAATAAGTACAAACACTTAAAAAAATAAATTCTTATAACATTACCAATCACAGATAGTTACGTGATGCCCCGTCGATCGAGCTTGGTACTCTAATATCTTAGCTTGCACTTTAGATGTGTACCTTAACCCATTAGCTAAAGCACATTAAATTTGTATTCGATTATGATTAAAGGTGGCCACCAGATGGTAGAAGGTAACCTGAACACATGAAGTTATGGGCAAGTCTTGTGCACCTCGAAGGACATTATTATATGACTTTGAATCATTGGTGGTTGTAACTCGCCAATGATAATCTCCATCATGTGCCAATGTCCACTTCGTTGGGTCCTCATTGCACAAAGTACGATATGCGCTTGCCGTCGATGCTGACTTCGTTCCTAAATTTTTAATTTCTTCCATTGCCTCGTCAAACTTACACACTTGATAGGCAGTCCCAGGTTGCCATATGAGATTCTTAACTTTAACGTTATCGAAATTTTTGTGATAATTACTTTTAAAGTGCCTAAGGCAATATCTATGGAATCCAATTGGTTGCCTTTGTCATGGTGTTTCCCACATATGTTTGATGGCGCTCAATATGGCTGCATGCCGATTGGAAATCAATGTCACACCCTCCTGCCCTGGCCCAATGAGATGCCTAACATTGTTGATAAAACCATGACCAATCACGATAGTTTTTTGATTCAATTAATACGAAAGTTAGGGAAAAAATGTTCTTCATAACAGTTCTGGCTGTAGTAATCAACAAAACATTTGTATATCTTCCATAAAGAAAAGTATCATCGATTCCTATGATCGGTGGACAGTGCTTGAAGCCTTTAATGCATGGTCAAAATGCCCAAAATATTATGTCTAGCACCCTAACGCCCAGCTTACCCAAGTCCAATGTTTCTAAAATCACAGCAGTGCCCGGATTTCTGAACTGCAATGTTCTCATGTACCATGGTAACTTTTTATAAGATGCATCCTTTAAGCACGCCATTTTTGCCTGCTCGGCAATCTCCGGCTCGACTGGGCTAAGTTTCCTAACATCACGACACATGCAGGTTCGAGATGAGCTTTTCAATCTTTAAGCCTACCAATTGGTCATTTCTCGGGTCCACAGGGACCCGTTGGAGCCATAAGCACCATTATTTCAGGCAGTTTTTCGGATCAGGCGGTCCTGGAAACCAACGCCATCCAGGTAGCTTCCTGGGATCTGGCGATCTCGGGGACCAACACCTCATTAAATTCCAGACGGTTCACTTTTAGCGCCCGCTAGCCCGCCAATGTAGAATATCCGTCATTTGGTAGTTCTCCGAGATTAAGCGTTCTTAGAGATCAGCACTACCCTTCCAGGTAGCTTTATGGGACCAGACGTTCTCAGGAACTAACACCAACCTACAGGTAGCTCTCTAAGACCAGGCGTTCTTAGGGACCAACACCGCACAGGTATTTTTCCAAAATTGGGTGGTCTCGGGAACCAACACCTAGGTCAACACCGGCGCTTGTTAGCCCGACTTGGTGAAAAACGACCAAACCCGCCCCTTGGGCCTCTAGGCACTTTTTGAGAAAGCTCAAAATTTCTCAAAACGATAAGTCCACCTTTCCAAAATGTTGCTAAACTGTTAGGCGTCCCCCACACACCATTTGGTCCAATTCCGGTCCCATTCCGGCTAACTCCGGTCAAAATGACCATTTTACCCCTGAACACCTCAGCACTGCACAAACCCCACCAAATGGAAAAAAACTCTCCTGAAAACATCCCTGAATGACTCGGTACACTTAACATAACATTCAGATCCATTCCTAGCCTAAACTGGCCAAAGTGACCATTTTGCCCTTGGCGACCCAAACGTGCCCCAAAACGACACCGGTCCTTGGTTATTGAATGGTGAATTTTGTTATGAGCCCCCGTCTAACCTAAGGAAGACCTCACGATGCCAAACACTCACGACTCGATAAAAGTTTCCTAGAGCGTCTCGCAGACGCTTTACCAAAATTGCCATTTCTCCCTAATTCCCTGGTCATAATACACTGTCAAATGACTTGAGAAGTGCGTACATCAGGGAATTCCCGAAAGCTCGTTCCTAGACCTTTCCATCAATACGGCTCGATCGGATAGATAGCCTCCCAAAGCCCTTCATCGTATGGCTCAAACACTGCCACTTTCGATAACCCCTGGAGCGTCTCGCAGATGCTCCGCCAAGGTTGACTTTTTCCCCAATTCCCTGATCAAAACGCACTGTCAAACGACTTGAGAAATGCATAAATTTGGGAATTATTGAAAGTATTTCCAAAGTAGTTTCCATCAGTACGGTCCGATTGAAAAGATCGTTTCCTGAAGGCCTCAATCACGCGACATGAAAACAGTTACTTTCGAACACCCTCAGAGCGTATCACAGACGCTTTGCAAAAATGTCATTTTACGCACATTTCCCGAGATGGTATCCCATGCTTCGGAACACAATTCAAACTTTTTAAAAACACGAAAGTTCACGAGAAACCCTAAGAGAACACCATGGGTGCAACCGATTCCCCCGAAACCTTCCTGATTGGCTCAATTATCGAGACAAAGTTTGGACGAGCCTTCCCGGTGATGGAGCATATGCTACATGCGCTCAAATTTTAATCAGGTCGACCATATTTCGATCAACAGTCAAGATTTAACCAGTACATAGGGTGCCAGGTGTCATTTTGGCAATGGAACAGTACCTGCGCATGTCCTACATGCGCTATGTCAAATTTTGGCCAAGCGTATGTAGCACATGCACCAGGTCTGTTCCAGATCGCCTATAAATACCAGGCCCCCCTTTGCATATTTCATCCTTGAAATTGATGCGAAGCTCTGCTGAAACTGCTCTAGAACCTCGAATCCTTACATATATTCCACCCCTCCAACACTTAGGCTAAATTCTACCTCTCTCAAGCCTATACACTTCACCTACAAGGCCTTATACACCATTACACACTCCATTCCCACCCCTCAAGCCTTTTTGAAGTCATTTAAGCTCCAATCAAGACATCCATTAAAGACTACAAGTGTGTTGAAGGCAAAAGGTGGTATTCATTTTACATTTTGGTCTTCCCCCACTCTTCTCTTCTCCATCCTAGTCTACTTATGCTATTCTCTATTTTAATCCCCATCTTCAACCCCCTATTCTTGCATGCTTGAGCCAAGAGAGCTCTTAGATCATGCCTAGAGGAAAGCAAGTGAGAGCCACCGTGTAGGGGGATCTCTCACTAGCCTACTTTAGATGGTATGGCCTAGGAGCCCCTTATTTATGTGGTGTAGCCTAAAAGCCTTGTATGTGATCATGACCCCTTGCATACTACTATTTTGATCATATCTTGTGTGCTTGACTTCATTTTTATGCTTATTGACATGTTCTATAATGCTTATATTACTCTTAAGCTCCATGTCATTTCCAAGCTCTATATTTATTTCAAAAATTGTTCCAAGAGTTATCCCCTTGAAGCTTAGGATAAGACCTTAGAAATCATACCTTAGAGAGTTCCCCACTAACCCCTTAACTCTCATTTTGGCATCATTGCATTTTCACTTGCATAAGAGTTGTTTTCTAACTCTTTAATTTTCAAGGCTTCCATGCTCTCAAGTTAGTGGTTGGAATGGCCCCATGGAACCCTCTCTTGAGTGGTTTCCCTTTTATTTGGCCATAGGAACCTTCTCTTTATAGAATGGCCTCTTACAAAAATGGTTTTCAAAACTCTTTTAAAAAATGGTTATCAAAAGCTCATTCTCTCCATCTTTGCATTAAAAATAGTGCCTTAAAAGGTTGTCATCACCATATTGATTTTTGGGCCCCTTATACTTTTGTCAAGATTATGGTTATAATGGCCATGAAGAAACCTTCCTTAGAATGGTTTCCAAACACCATCCATATAAACCATACTCTTGGCTAAAGTCAAAATTTTCATGGAAATGATCTTCAAAAGGGTTGTCCACCAAAGTCCATTGCATAACATGTTTGTTTTTCAAAGCTCTTTCCAAAAGTGCATTAAACCAACTTTCAAAACCATTTTCCAATCCAACCCTAGGTTAACTTGACCCTAGTTCACTCACCTTAGGTTAACTTAACCTTAATTAGTTAACCCTAAGTCATCTTAACCTTAGGTGACCCCTATTCTAGTTAGTCAACCCTAGTCCAACTTAACTTTAGGTCATCCCTAACCATAGGCTAACCCAACCTAGATTAATACGCTTCAAGGTTCCAACTCATGAACCCTTTTTGAATGATCCTCCAATTTTAAACTATATTCACTACCCACTTTTACCAAAACCTTCAACCCTCTTGAGGTTTCAAAAACTAACTCAAAGATGTTTCCAAAAACATTTTTAAAAGATCTCAAACCTAAGGCATCTCTAGCCCTTTTATGGTTAGGGATCCCAAAGGAAGGTGACATATCAAGAACAACCTCTAAGGTTGTCCATATTATGATTCCAAACTCTTAGCCATTTCCAAAAACCACTTTCCAAAACTAATTCATCAAAACATTCTAAAGTCATGGCTCCAAGGTTTTCAAAACAAGATTTCAAAAATACTTTCAAGTTCTCTTGAGTCATGCCAAAGCATTTTTCCAAAACTCCCTTAAGTTGATCCAAAAACATTTTCAAAACACTCCACCATCCAATTTCAAGTCTTTAACTTCCAAGACCACAAAGAGTCTTCAACTTCCAAAGACCTCAAAGTATCTTAAACTTTTCCAAAAGACCTCAAAGTGTCTTAAACTTTTCCAAAGACCTCAAAGTGTCTTAAACTTTTCCAAGGACCTCAAAGTGTCTTAAACTTTTTCAAAGACCTCAAAGTGTCTTAAACTTTTCCAAAGACCCCAAAGTACCTTCAAACCTTCCAAAGGCCCTAATGCGCCTATTTTCCATCGGGCTCTTACCCGAACTAC